>OMNN01052175.1:0-15879 GCA_900302755.1 Chromis chromis
GAGGAGAGGAGAGGAGAGGAGAGGAGAGGAGAGGAGAGAGGAAAAGGCTGAACCAGAGCTGATTGATCCAGTCTCAGTGTGCAGGAATCAACGGACGACTGGAGAGGAAACGATAAAAGAGGATTAGAAAGAGATAGAGAGAGACAGGGGAGGCGAGAAGGAGAATGACTGCACGGACACTTCTGTAAACAAACCTGAAAGTGGATATAATGAAAGATTAGGATCGGGAGGTGGGCGGATGGGAGAGGTAGATGGCATGAAAGATAAAGATGCAGAGAGAGGCGAGCGCCATAAGAGAGAGCGACAGTTGGAGGGAGCGAGAGAACGAAGCAGGGAGGAGAGAAGACAGAAAATCTAAGGATCATTAAAAGGACGTGTCGATAGGAAACCTTGGCGTGTAGGCAAAAACACGCATATGGCAGGCTTGTGCCAAGAGGATATTTATGAAAGGGAAGCATGGATAGTGTGGCACTGAAACATATGCTAGTTGATATTCATAGAGCATCTCAATATGGTCTCAGCTCCTACCTTGACACTCCCTCTTCTGTGCCTGTGTTCTTCTCCCTTACTTTTTCTGTCTCTCAAATGCCAGGAATGCTATGAAATAGTCGGATTCAAGCTAAAAATACCATTAAGAAGGGAGAAAAGGTCTGGGTCCACGCCGAATTGCGTGGCACACACACTTTTCCACCCTGACATATCAAATACTGTCTGTGTCGAGCCGAGACAGGAGCTGGTTGTTGTTGATACAGATCTCTTTCACACACACACAGATGCACACACAAGCATGTACAGGTACACAAATGCTGCTATTTTTACACCCATCTTAGAGGAAAAAACAACACCCAAACTAGTGTTTTGGAACCATTCTTCTTCTTGCAGCGAACTCAGCTGATACCGACTTCAGTCTTCGCTGCCAGGAACTCATTTCCCCTCTCCTCCTCTGACTGACTGTCCAACTCTCCATCTGTCTCCTCACCTCCCTCCTTCCCCTCACCCTCCCCTCCCTCCGTTTCTTCTTTTGTTGCCATCCCTTGTTTGCTTTGCATGGATTTTGACTGCAGCCAAGGGGCAATTTTGCATGTAGCACTGAGTTCACATACAAACACACACGCATACATACACATGCATGCACAGAGAGGGGAGAAAAAAAAATACTTGCCTTCAGAGGATTTGTTTATCAAATGTGCTGTCAAATCATGTCAGGCATTTCACATCAGGGCACATTTTCCAGCCCCAGGCTACCCAAAAGAAAGGATTCAGACAAGAGTACGCCACGATGTAATTTCCACAACTTTCACCACTGTATATTATTCATGTTCTATAAATAGAGCGTGGTGAATGTGAGTGTACAGGGATCATTTTATCTGAATTGTAAATTCATGTTATTGATGTTGGTGTCAGGGCTTTGCTAGGAGACAAGTCACAAAGCATCGACCAAGGAACATATTAATGTTGTAGAAAAATGCTTTTCTGTAAAACATCTCAGTAAAACATTTCTGGGGATTTCAGGACCACTTTACTGAATAATTTATAGAAATTTCACGAACAATAACAACTGAGAGAAAACATGCATTATACATTGTTAGCTTGTACTGAGCCTGTTCGCTATGTGAATGATTTGTGTTCAGTATGTTTATTTATTTGTGTAAGCATTATTTTGTATGTGCTTCGGCCATAACCTCAAACAGATGCAGTCAGAAACCTATGAAACTCTGCTTTCCCTCTTTACTTTCTTTAAATTTTATTTCAGGGTCAGAAAAAGTGTAGTCACTAGTTTAGCACTTCTGTTGTTGTCAGAGCTATCAACAGCACTGTGGGCAATTAATCTGATTTCCGTCTCCGCGATCTCTTCTCCATTTTAGTTTCATGTCACTCACTCCATTTCAGTTAATCTCCCTGGAAAAAATTCCTCCTCACTTATTTTCTCTCCCTTCAACTGTCACTGCCCAATTTTCTCCATCTCTGTCGTCCCTTTGCTTTCTCTGATTCTTGTAATCTTTCTCACCCAGTCACTCCACCCCTCATCACGCTCTCTGTCTCTAAATGTCCGTTTGTCTTCTGCTTGGTCGCTCTGACCCATATAATGCCGGGCAGCTTCTTTTAAGTACATCTGACGATTCAATCCCCAAATCCTCGCCAATTTAAAGATTAAAAAAGACTCTACTCCTACCAGCAGGTATAAAATACAGCAATTTTGTCAGGGAATTTTAGAAAAAGAGGGTAACTATGGGGTTCGTCCTGCTCTATCTTGTCCTTTTTACCAGCAACTCTTTTTACTTCCTTGTTTGAACGTAAGATGTTACTTCCCCTTTGAGTTTAGAATCAGTGAGTTATAGTGTTTGTACTTGTTTTAATCTAGTTTCCCATTTTCTCTCTTTTAATCAGGAGCTGTGCACCAACATGGCAGCCGAGAGTCTAGCTGAGCTCCGCGATTGGCTCTTTCTGCTCCTCCTGTGCCTCACCTTATTGGCTGAGGTGCTGGAGCTGGCGGCAGCGGCAATTGCCATGGAGACGGGCGAAGGAGATGAGGGCATTGTTTGTCCCTCAGTGTGCCGCTGTGATGAGGGTTTTGTCTACTGCAACGACCGTGGCCTCAGCATAATTCCTCCTCTACCATTAACGGCTGCCATCCTCTACTTGCAGAGCAACCGGCTGAGTAACGCCGGGCTGCCTCCGTCACTGGAACGCAGCACTTCCATACGAGTGATTTACCTGTATGCCAACCAGCTGGATGAATTCCCCATACACCTCCCGCCTTCGTTACGGGAGCTCCATTTGCAGGATAATAATATACGAACGTTACCGCGATCCGCTCTGGCCAAGTTACCATTACTAGAACGATTACACTTGGATGATAACTCTATATCAACAGTTAGCATCCAAGAGCGAGCTTTTTCTGGGACTCCACGGCTTCGACTGCTGTTTCTCTCTCGAAACCACCTGTCAAGCATCCCTGCGGGCTTGCCAGCATCTTTGGAAGAACTGCGACTGGACGACAACAGAATCAGCACCATCCCCACGCATGCCTTCCGTGGGCTGTCCTCCCTGCGACGCTTGGTTCTGGATGGGAACCTGTTGGCCAACACGCGGATTGCAGATGACACGTTTTCCCGTCTTGCCAACCTGACTGAGCTGTCGCTGGTCAGGAATGCTCTGCAGTCTCCACCGGTTAACCTGCCTTCATCTCACCTTGTGCGACTCCATTTACAAGACAACGGAATGACCCACATACCCAGGGGGGCGCTGGACGGGATGCGGCGGCTGCAGAGGCTGGACCTGTCGGGGAACAATCTGACCAGTCTCCCTCGAGGACTCCTGAAGGACACAGAAGGCTTGGAGCTGCTCCTGCTGCGAGGAAACCCCTGGTACTGCGGCTGCAACCTTCGCTGGCTCCATGCCTGGCTGCATGGACGTGGGGCAGCAGTGACAGTGAGGGGTCTGACCTGTCAGGGGCCTGAGCCTGTAAGGGGACAGACCCTCAGAGACCTAACCTCTCTGATGGAGCAGTGTGAAGGCCCCCCTGCTGGTCCCAGTACTGGAGTAGGGGTGAACCCAGCAGAAAAAGATGGAGGAGGTGAAGATGGTGTTGGAGGGGGCCAAGCAGTGGCTTCAGTCCCCCACAGCAGCACCACCACTACCTCTCTGCTGGTCCCCACACAAGGTTCCCTCTTCACCCTGCGAGCCAAGCGACCGGGCCTCGTTATGCCTCTGCCTCCAGGTGAAGGGGGGCAGGTATCTGGAGAGGCCCTGGAGCTGACTGTTAAACCTTTGACTTCGGACAGTGTACTGGTGAGTTGGCTGTGCCCAGAGCCGGCACCCTCCTTCCGCCTGTCGTGGTTGAGGTTAGGCAGCAGTGCAGCTCTGGGTTCAATAACAGAGACTTTGGTTCCTGGAGAGAGGAGGCAGTATCTCCTAACCCAGCTCACCCCACGCTCCCATTACCTCATCTGCCTGCTGCCACTACGACAGGAGTCGTCCTTTGGGGGCTCCAGCATGGGTTCATCTCGAGCTGGCAGCATGGACACAGACAGTAAAGACTCGGCCCCGGCCTGCGCTCAGATAGAGACTGGAGAGGCTCTGGTCAGCCCAGGAGGGGAAGGCTCAGTTAAGGAGGGACAGGACTCAGAGCTAACAGTTCTGCCATTGGCTGGGATTATAGGGGGTGCCACAGCATTGGTAAGCCTGCTGTTAATATTTGGCATCTTCTGCTGGTATGGACAGAGGGCAGGTTACATGTCCGGGGACTCGGGCTCATACAGCAGGGGCCGGGGTGGAAAACATTACGATGACTATGTAGAGTCAGGCACCAAGAAAGACACTTCCATCTTAGAGATCAGGGCCCCTCCTGCAGGGTTTCAGATGACAGCTATGGCCCATCAGCCCCTGCAGCCTAAGCTGGAGGATGTCACCTACATCCACACCATTTTCCCCTCTTCCTCCTCTTCCTCCCAAGCTAACGGGACCTACCGGAGCAGCCACGGAGCTGGCAGCCTCAATGGCACCATCCTCAGCCAAACCAGCCACCACCACGCCACTTATGGTACCAACCGTGGCTACAGAGAGGGTGGCATCCCTGACATAGATTATGCCTACACGTGATGATACAGGGACACGCTCACCGAGCCACGAAGGCTTCCTTGGCTAGTGGCCATTTTGTCCTTGGTTTCCAAAGTACCCTCTGTGCCTCTGCTGGTTCAATTCTGATTGGTTTGCTAAGTAGAGAAGACGGATTTCAGCTATGGTGATAGGACATTGCTATTGAGTGACAGAAGTAACAGTCCTACTATACTCTACTACTGTATACTACACTATACAGTAGACCCTTCTTTCGGCGCTACTTATAGTTATAAATGGTTACGTTTTCTCTTTTTGATATCTCAGTGTCTTTTAAACCTACTGTTCTTCTCAGCTCTTAATAATGCACAGTAACTTATTTGAGGTTGATATACTAGGCTTAGCTGATTTAGCAGGAGATATATTTATAATATGAGGAAAAGGCACTTGATGTGTATAGAGATAGCTCTCATATCTTCCTACCAACTGTAAGCTCTGTGCTGTATAGATAAAAGGGATGACAGAGGGAGAAATCAATGGTTGTTATAACCCACAGATGAGAATGCATCATGGTTGACATGAAAAGATGTGTTCCTAGCCCCCTCCTTTCCTCTGGTTTACTCCCCTCCTTTTTAATTTTTCCTTCTTTCCGCCTCTTTTTTATTTTTTTTTGGGCTGAGGCTTTTTCCTTTTATTTCTCTCGTGTCTTTTGTGGTGCTGTGAGCAGAGGACGACTTTGTTCTCGCCAAGGGAGCTGACAGCAGTGATAACAGTTCTGACAGAGACGGGAGACACAAACCACAGCATGGGGAGACTAATGAGAGGGAGAGAGAGAAAGAGTGGGGGGTGATGGATAGATGGAGGGAAGGAGGGAGAGAACATGAAAGAAGAAAAGAGAAAAGAGAGAGGGGTGCTGTTTTGGAGATGCAGATGCTGAGAGAGGTGTGTTGGCTTAAAGCAGAGAGAGAGAGGACAGGAAAGGAGAGTTAAAAACGGGAGCTAAGTGAAAAAAGGGCGTGTGACAAATGCAGCGGCAGGAGGTAAAAAAACAGACAAAAGGAAAAGAAGCTGAGGGATCGTGAAGGGTGTGGGTGGGGTAAAGAAGTGGGCTGACAACTGGAATAATGTCATCATCATCCAAAAAAGGGATAAAGTTTTGCCCACAGCGTATCCACTGCACTCAGCAAATACCTGGTGATAACAGACTGCATGCTTCCTCTTCAAAGACTAATGTTTTGCCTGTGATCATTACAAGTCAAAGATTCATTAAACAACACGATTTTGCTGTTACTTTCCACCTCATGTATCTTCACTAAAACAACGGACATCAGCATTGGGAGCAAGAGAGGCAAGACAATCAAGAGCAAAAGTAAAATAAAAGCCAAGACCACAAGACAAACGACAAGCCTGAGAGAGCGGCTATTAAAAATCTTCTACTCAGAATTTAGAAAAGGCGTTGCATGTACCCAGTTTTTATGGTGGTCTGGTGTCATTTTTAAATTATCTTTGCAAATGAAGTAAAAGAAACCTAATCATACATCTCATAATAGTAACCCATTATCTTCTAGAGGCTGGCTAAACCTTATTAACTGAAATGAAGTTTTAGCAGCTGATCATTTTTTGGCGGAGGTTGGAACGACCCCTGTCTGATTAAACTTTGCTAAAAATCACTCATAACAATGTATAGGTTCAACTGTGTTAAAAAAAAAAAAAAAAAACGTTGGCTGTAACTGTTTTTATCGCTATTGAAAGAAAAGAAAGAGGAGAAAGACATAAATATAAAATGACCTATCATAGTAAATGTGATTTTGTATTGCAATATACTGATTGGGAAACTGATAATACAGTAAATTAAACACCTGACAATTTGTAATACTTTATCTGATGTAGAAACCATATGACATCCCAACATTTCATATGATTTTTCCGTGGTGTAAATGGTGTTCCATCACTGAAGTCATTTTCTAAGCAAAAATGCCAAATATTCTCTTGGTTCCGCTTCCCAATTGTGAGTAGTTGCTGCTTTTCTTAGTCTTGTGTGTGATCTTTTTTTAATGTAAGTCAAATTAAATCGACAACCAAGCTGCAGCCTCACAAATTTGTATTGTCTCAGTATCTTTCATCATAATGTCCCACTCTAAAAGAAGACTTTCTCATCTTTTATCAAGTTGAAGTCCAAGTAAAAAGTAAAACTTAGTTTCAAACCACTGAAATGAGAGTCGTGCTTTCGTTGACTCAGGTCGCCCGGTTGTACAGGCCTCAGCACAGCATAGACACACTTGTGTTAACAGGGATCACAGCCTGACCGCTACACTGTGCATCTCAACACAAACACGGCCACAGGGAAGCGGCACCTGCTTTCCGACTGCCTCTCACTGACCCTGCCAGTGTACTTTAAGGGAGGAGGAACTTCAAAGGAAAATGCTTACAAACAGCCAGAGATTAAAAGAGGAAGAGGAGAAGGTAGAGAGAGAGAAAAATAAAGAGCGAGGATGTAGAGAGAAGGACGGGGAGGGCTGATTTAGACAGAGCCTGTAAGTGTTGAAACCCACTCTTACTTTCAGTAGCTCTCTTTCTCTTTTCCAACCTGTGTGCCAGTAATATTGGAAGAGCTCCGGTGTGTGTTTTTTTTTGTTTTTTTTTTATGTTTGCATTTGTTTATTTCTTTTTGTTTGTTTGTTTTCAAAGAGCACTGAAGCTTCCTTTCATTCTGTGTAGAAATCCTTTTCCTTTAAAAATGTCACCCTCAGATGTGATAATGAAAACACTTTCATGTATAAACATAAAAATGGGTGCAAAATGCTATTCCATTTATTGGTCTGTCGTCTTTTTTTCTACGCAGATGAATAAAGACTTCTAAAAGGAAAATCAGTTTCATGGGCTGTCTTTGTGTGTGCGCATCTGCGTGGGGTTCATCAAATCGGAAACAAAGGCTGGAGATACCAAATAATGCACTGGGGTAGCTTAAAAAAAAACAAAAATCAATTGGAAGCTCAGATTATTAACATGATTTATGACGAGACGGAGCGGACCTCGTTAAATTACACACACTGGATGATTACATCAGCTGCTATACGCTCCAATTCAATCTAGAAGAATCAGCCAGCTCTGAGGCGGACGCATGTGTTTTTATCCCGAGTAGTTTGTGTGTTGTATGTTTTACAAAGCCGCATGAGAAACTGTGTGTGTGTGTGCAATTGTATGGATGTGATTGTGCTCATGTGTTTGAGTGAGGACATGCCTCTCATTCTAAGTGAGTGCTAATGCTTGTGTAAGCATGGATCAATATAACGAACGGGGGAGTGTATAAGTGTCCATCTTGGAGTAACTGCTTGTGATGGGTGTTTGTGAAGGAAGGAGTCTGAAAGAAATATACTGTACGTACAGAGACACGGTTGGTTGCACAGTGAACGCCGTTGAGGCAAAGACAGAGAACTGAGGAGGATCTGTGATTATACACTACCCCAGTTTTTCCAGTTTTATTGAAATTTAAGCAGCTCAGGTCCAGTGAATGACCTGGAGTAACAGAGTTTAGCGGTAAACTGCCAGAAGTGAAAAAATAAGTTTAGGCACATTACGCCTTGAAAGTTGATGCAAATAATTCCTACAGGTGTCCCATTTTCTGAACCCTGTGTCTGTATGAAAGCAGTTTGAACAGACTGTGTTTCTACGCCCACTGATGCATTATTTGGACAACATTGCACTGCAGGAGGCAATACATTGCTACCATAATAGCGACAAATGGGCAATCTGGAAAGGAAGGAAGGCAGACAGATAATGGCGCAAAACACACCTCCAGGCTATTTCAGTCCAACCTCAGAGGAAAATAACTAGATGGTTGAACTAGTTGAACTCGATGGGATGAACTGGAAAGAGGGGTGAACACATAGTAAGCAAAAAGTGCAGCAGAGTTATGGGAACTTCTGCAACAGTATTTGATTGCAATTGTAGAAAGAATGTGTGTTTTGTAAAAGATGGCTCCTACGATGAGTCAAAAATGTAGATTAACTTTTGAGAAATGAAACTACCCTGATCTACCCTTGTTTTTTTGTTCTCTGCTTTCATTTCAGAGCACATTGAGAGATTAAAATAAGTACGATTCAATAAAAACTGAGGTGTTCTAAAACTTTTGACAGGTAATATATGTGGATATGCGTGTGTGCCAACGCATACAGTAAATGGGCTGCAGCTGCATCTCCACATTTTTGCTCTTAACAACAATGCCCTGAGTTCTCATCAGTCATTATGGAGGCTTTTCACTGTCACAGTCCATTATCTAGCGTCGAGCCCTGCAGCTTAATTATTCTAACTCACATTACACCCAACAAAAAGATGCATAGCCAGACACTAGAGTACACAGCTGTTGAGTCTGAAATTTATTTTTGCACTGTAACAAATGAGATCAAAGCAGTAGCTTCCATCAAGTTACATCTAGTGCGTCATCTGTCCAAAATAATTACGCTGCAAGAAAGTACTGTACTTAAATTATTCAACACGATATCCAGCGTGTCATCGTTCGCGCATACAAGCACAACAGCAGTGTGTTGAGTTCCAATTCATTTCTGAATACATAGCCTCTATTTCTTAAACAAATGACCTCAACTCAATGATGTGCAATAAAATGGTCCGTTGCATTTTAAACTCTGTGCTCAGTATTTTCTTCACCACAGCGCTGTTATGGATGATTTAAAGCTGCACCGCAAGTGCAAGTATCTTCCAGTGTTTGCATGCATTATATGCTTATTTAGTAAAAGGTCAATGTACTCCTCGAAAAGCACGCATATGGGGAAATGCATGTATGCACGCACAGTCGAGCAAATCTATTCCACGCCATAATGTTTTTGCACAGTTAGTTTGGATTTAAATGTTCCTACAAATTGCAGGTATTATTCATCGCAGACAGGGCAAAAGTGAAACAGACAAGGCCGTGAGACTGATCACAAGCTCACATTTCCTTTCAGGCTTAACTCGCAGCAGTCAAAGGCGTCGCAGAGGAAGACATAAAAAGAGACGCAACATATGAACATGTGAACGAAGGGCTGACTCACTGAAAAGTCTACAAAAATATGCATAGTGTTCATAGTCACTGCATTTTGCTTGTAGTTATTGTGGCCTTTGACTCCAAATAGCACCTTTGTCTACATTTTAGTTTTTTTCCCTGAGCAAAGACAAAACATTCCACAGACAGGTATGGATTTACAAAGCCAAATCCTTACCTCAGCTGTAAATCCAACTGAAGACATACATATGTCTTTTAAACTAATTTCCCCAGTTGTTATTCTTGGACACACACTTGTACACCTCAGAATGACAGGGGACTGCTGATCCCAAAGGACGAGTCGGATAACAAACACGGACATGTTTCTTCTTACACAGACCGGTGAAATACCTCCGAGGACTGTAGTGCTATAACAACAACAACAACGAAACATTAAGCTGTGGTGGTCTGTGTTCTTTTGTAGCATTGGATGGAGAGGACATCAGTGGAATAAACAAGGCGGGGAGCAAACTAAGACAGCCTCTGGAGGATTATGACAGCACCAACTGTATGAATTAGACTGTCTATCAGAGAGAGACACTTTGGTGCCACTGCAAAGCCCCTCTAGTCAGAAGGAAGACAAAATAAAAAATCTCCCAAGAAAAGTTCAGTCATAACCAACGCTGAAAGCATGTACAAAAAGATAACCAAATTGCCCTTGTACTGCAATTGTCCTCTTTTCAATTTCCCAGCCTTGAGTGTTTTATCTTCTAGTTCAGCTTAATTATGAGCCTGTATACTGCTGGATGTTTTTGTAACCTTGCTGTTTGGATAAAGAGCATCTAAGTTTGAAGAGAATTAAAGGCATTTACAGCCTTAAGTAGTTTTTTTTTTTTTGTGCCATTTGCCTCATTATCTGTCCCAGACTGACATTAAGTGAATAATTGATGCATTTCTTTCGTTTATAAGATAGACCATCAGGTATTCAGTTTCATCTCCAGCCTACATGAGCAAACTCTGAAGTGAAGCAACTCTGGCTGAGGAGCGCTTCAGGCGACCGGCTCCTGCTGGATGTGGTCTTCCAGAGCTCTCAGCCGTCACTCACGGTCGGCTTACTGCCCACCTCTCCGGGGCTATACTCCGGACCAAACAGACACTTCAGCACTTGTAGTTATGGCAACTTGTGATTTCTCTGGAGTACTGACTCTCAGCCTTTCTTCAGCAGAGGCACACAGATCTCAGCCAAAAAATAAATGAATTCTAGGAGCACAGTAAATTATTCATTACCTAGTTGAAAATACCACAGAGGGGATTGTGATCATACCAGCACAATGTACTGCTGAACTTTTCATTCATTTAAAGGTAACTGCCCATTTCAAGGCTGAACAATTTAATGCTGAGAAATGCAAGTTAAAAATGATCAATAAATATTTGCAGTAATCACAACCATGAATCTGAACTGGACAACTGTAATTAAGGAGTAAACCTACTCTTTGTTCAACTTATAAAGAACAAATAACAACAAGCAAGCAAAAGGTATGGCAGATTGATATTCAGTTATTTTTTGTCAACTTTATCTTCAGCTTAATCAACAATGAAACTAATTCTTAGTTGCAGCACTGGTCCCTGATTCAAGTCCAGCCTCAGTGCATCTGTTGCATACATACGACAAGGCTAGCTCGTAATAAAAGCATGAAAATACATACAAACAAACCTCTTGGCTGACAAGGTTAGGAGACATATTGTAGGAAGTGAGAGTAATTCGCAGATTATGGAGGACAGAAAGAGACTGAAAGTCTGGGCAGTAAAACGATAAAATGATGTACCAGCGATTGACACTTCATTTGTAGCGACAAGAAAATTTTTTAATAGAATGTTTGATAGTTTCACTTAAGTGCATCAGATACAAACTGCCATGAAAGCACACAACAAAAACAAAATCAAGCTCCTTCCCTGGCTCATAACATCTTATCATATCCGTTATAATGGAGCCCCCTGGCTCTCCATCTGAAGTGGACTAGTTCTCGGCTGCCTGGGCCTCTCGTTGGCTCTCCAGACCTCCTCTGGTGGAGGCTGCAGCCGACGGGGACCAGCGATTGCCCTTGCAAGATGGGCTTTGCAGTCAAACAACATCCACAACCCTGCATCCTCCACCACCTCCACCTAAGCAACACTCTCTAGGCGCGAGGAAGCCGGTGTGGGGTCCAGGTCAGCTACTTGGAATTTTAACCTCAGTGCAGTGCAGCAGTTTCACGCTGGTCACTTTGTTTACCTTCATACACAATCCAACGTGGTTAAATTCAAATTAAGGTGGTTAATTTCAAATTAGGCCTTTTTTTTCATAGTCCTAATTAAAAATATGTCATTAAAATTATCAATAATTATCAATATAAACTGATATAAAACATGCTATCATGCTATTTTTTAGCTACATTGCACAGCTCTAAGAGACGCACTAACAATTTATTGGTTTTGGTCATTTCACTGAATTCATTGAATAGCCTTTAACTGTGCAGACCTTCCTCATCATAAGCAAAGAAAATCAGTATCTTCAACAGCAAATGAACTTAAACATTTCAGAAAACAATAATGTTATATAATGTAATGCAAATATTAACAGCACATGCATGCACACAGGTAACTGGCTCACTTATGCATGTGCAAACCACAAACTCTGACCACTGTTGATGTTGTAGAAGACAGAAGAAATAAAGGATGTTATAAATCTGTTCGCTGCTTGGCGTTGCTTTGATTGAGGTGTTCCTTGTATCCCAATACATCACAGTGTCCTTGACATTTTCTTTTCTGTTTCTTTTCTTGAAAGATACATTCACACTCAGTTTGCCTTCAGCTTTACTTTACATCTGGAGCCAATCCTCAAATTTCATTTTAGGGATAAATATTCTTCATTTTTTAATTACTGCATCAGTGGTGTGTCGAAAATAAATCAACCAAAGAAATGTCCATGCTCATGCACTGAAAACAGACATTTGCCAAGGGCTTCACACAACAAAATATTCTGCTCTGATTGGAATAATTTTTAAAAATTAGCACACACTGAACACATTACCAGTTTAAAATGTGAAGCTTGGATTATACAAGTCCAGTAAATCAGCGGCAAGGGACTTATGAAGTATAATGTAGTAAAAACAACAGCTGCTGCAAACATTTTAAAAAATATATTTAAAATGCTGCTTTTTACTTCTTGAACTAAGTCATGAAAGGCAGTAGTTAGTGTCTCCCTTTTGGCAGATATCACAGCTTGGAGCAGCCGAGAGTCTTGCTATTTCTGAATTAAGAATTTTCTTCCTTGCAGATCTCTTCGAGTTCTGAGATATTTTTAGGTCGTCATGCACGCACAGCATGCCCAACATCTCCCCACAGATTGTCAGATTTTCCGAGATGTTCAGGTCAGGCACTTTGAGGGACACTCCAAAAGCTTCTGCTCGTGCTTTTGGTAACTAGTTCATGGTGGATTTTGAAGTCTGCTTTGGATCGGCGCCCTGTTGTAGGAACCACCCTCTTCTCAATTCAACTTTCTTGACTGACTGCAGGACCTCTGCAACCAGAACTGGCTGATAAATAGTGGAATCTACTCCATCTGTGCGGGATTTCCTGTGCCACTGTCTACCACACAACCCCAAAGAATAATACTACTATGCTGCTCCTTACTCTCTTTACAATTACCTTTGGTTGCTGCAGATGTAGAGCCAATTTTTTACTTCATCTGTCCACAGGAGGTTTTGCTTTTCTTTCTGCCCTGAAAGCTTTCTTAGTTCTCCAGATATTGTGTCGACTTACATAACAGTGGAAGCAAAAACCTAAAACTTTGATATCTTTTCATAGACAGTTAGCTCAGCTTCAATTAAAAAACCTCTGTCAGTTGCTTCGTGAAGCCGATGGTTGTCGTCACTTTTGTCGTGGTGGTTTCAGGAATAGATTAGATTAGATTAGATTCGACTTTATTAATCCCACAGCGGGGAAATTTCCTTGTTACAGCCGACCACAAAATTACACACAAAAATTGTAAACATATACAGAAGAATAAAAGATTTCACAATAAATAGATTTATGTATATTTATTTATTTACTATGGATTTATATTTTTAGGACATTTTATGGTTATTTACAGTTAGATTTATGATGTTATTTTATATTAGACATGTAAATTCACTGTCTATTTTTGTAATTTTATTGATAATTTGATGTATTTTTAAAATACAGAAGAAAAAAACTGTCAAATAAAAAAGAATTTTCCATAAAAATACAGATTATTATACAGGGTAGAGTGCTGAAAAAGGTTACATCAGCAATAAATACCATCTTATTTATTTAAGAGTATGTTACATTAAAAGCTGAGACATATTCATTGTGTGCTGACTAAAAAGAGTCAATTCAAACATTGAGATCGTCCTGTAGGTCTTAAAAGAGAAGTCTACCTGGTGTATTTTGCTTTAAACTGTCCAACATTATTATCAGCAACACCACCAGCAGCAGAATCTAATAATTAGCAGCACATATTTAACAGAGAGGGAGAGTTTGAGAAAAGCAAAACTAGTAAAAAAAAAAAAAGGATTAAATCCAACAACAACAAAAGCAGCCTCCAAGTCAACAACCTCCAAACAGCGACTCAAACCCTGAGCGACTGGAAAAAGGTCCAGACTCAGTTTTAATGCCAAGTATCTCCCTCTGAGGCTGATGAATAAACTCTGCGTGTACACTGAGCTGTATCGCTCTCAGCACAGAGCAGAGAGACAAACGCTGCTGAAGCCGCAATAGATAAAGAAAAAAACCCTCTAAGCTTATTTCTGTGCTCCCATTTCACCAATAATGCTGTTAGCCTTCAACATGTTTTCTCTTCTGGTCACAGTTTTGCCAGTTCAAGGTTGAAAACGGGCATTTCACTGTTTACATTTCAACCCTGCCAGGTTATTCTGTTTTCAGTATTTGCAGTATTTAACAGGGCTGCACCAAGAATCAGACAAAGCATGTAATAAAAAGCATAACCTGACATCTCTTGTTATAGAGGCAAAATCAGGGAGCTGGACTTTTCTGAAACACTTCCCAGGAATGAATTTCCAACAGCACATAAGTAATATTCCCACATTTGTCACTCAAAGTGGTTCCTGTATGAAAACAGGGACACCGACTCTGCAACCTGGAACCTTTGAAGGCTTCATACAGCAGAGAGCCAGCAGCCTACACTGTAAACAAACATTAAAAAAAAGTGCACAAAAAGTTTTTAAAAAATCTGGCAGAAAAATTAGTTTAAAAAAATGGTAGAATACTATAATGCTCAAAAATGGTAAAAGTATTTTTATATATTTTATTTGTGTAATTTTATGGTCAGATGTTGTAAAAGAACAAATTGCCATTTGTTTAAAAAAAACACAGAATTTTACTGTTTTTTATGGGTAACATGTAAATTATTACCTTTTATGATTTTATAATGATAAATCAGATAATATCTAGTGCAATCACATAAGACGTATTGATTTACATGTTAATAAAATTTAAATAATAATAATAATAATAAAAACAGCCCAGAACTGTAGATAATGTCCACTACAAAAATGTGTAATTTTATAGATAGTAATTTGTTCTTTTAGAATATCGGACCATAAAATTACACACATTTCTATTGTATTTAGATGAGTGGATAATGTATTATTTTACATATATTTGTTGTGGTTAGAAAGAATAATTAGGTATTTTAAAGACTGAAATATATTTAATATTATCAAATATGCCAAATATGTGTAAAAATAAATAGATTTTGACTATATTGAATACAGTAAAAAAAAAATGCTGTCATTTTATTGTCAGATGTAAAAGAACAAATAACCTTTTGCAAAAATACTGAATTTTACAGTTTGGGCCTGTTTTTTATGGTTAAAATGTAAATTATTACTTTTCTTCTATGATTTTACCAGTTATAATGTGTAATTTAACAAATAGGAAACATCTATCAAATAAAATGTACTTACTATTTTTCACTCTTTAGTATAACAGCAAATATCTGGAATATAATTGTGTTTTCATTGATTTAAATAAAGTTTTAAAAAAAAGTATAAATTTAAAGTCAAACATTGTAAAATGATTAATTAGTATTTAGTTCTTGGTCTTTTTATTTTATTTGTTAACATGTAAATTAATATTTCTTCTGTGATTTTACTAGTTTTTCTCTGTAACTTAACAAAACAGGGAAAATGTGTCGAATAACACCAAAAAAGTGTATTTACCACTTTTCACTGCTCAGTATACATGAATTTTCTTTCAACTAACAAATATCTGTCATTTATCATTTAAATACACTTAAAAAAAAAAAAAATAATAATTTTATT
>OMNN01052177.1:0-17235 GCA_900302755.1 Chromis chromis
TCAGACAGATTTATTCATCGTTTTAGTTTCTGTAAACCAACAAGTGCTCAAACAAGCTCATTCTGATTTACATTGTAATATATTGCTCAGGCCTTAAACATGAGCCACCACAAAAAAAGTGGTTCTTGTTTATTTTTCATGAGTATTGCAAACTATTGATGTTTTGATATGTACTTGAAAGCTATTATTGTGACAAGATGAACACTCTTACTTTATCAGCCAGCAAGATACTTTAAAGGTCAACCTCGAGTATTTATTTTAATAAAATTTAATTAAAGGACTAAATTTGCATTATTTACGTATTTACTCCTTTCAGAACAACCTTGTTATTGCATATCTATTCATGAAATTGATTTAATTTTTGTATTTAATTTGTACATCTGCCAATTACAATTTTTTCCTGCTTGTCTGCAAACCTCCTCCATTTGTCCAGCAACAATTTTGCCTTGGAAACTTGTTCTTTCTCAGAAACTATTTTCCATGTATTGACTCCTAATTCTTTGTACCTCTATCAGCTGGAGGCAAAAATAAAATGAACAATCAGAACAATTCTCTGGAGCAATGTTTCAGACATAAATACCCTCCAAGTGCTTCCTCAATGTGAATCTTTGCATTGGTTGGGATTCTCTCTATATTATAATATTGCAGGGTCTTGACCTCCCTATGTGAAGTACCCTCATGCTGTGGATTGGAGCTACATAAATAAAACTGGATTGAATTGAAGTAATGTTTTAATAAGTAGGACATTTGATTGCTACATCTGTAGTCAGTGTGTGAGCCTGTGGTGGCTGTTGCCAGACATTTGTGCCATCGGCCTCTTGAGGGCCCAATCTTGGAATTAGCAAAGCTGCTGGCTTCATCTGGTCCATCACCCCGGAGCCCCAGAGCAGACCTAGCCTCTGTCAGAAATCTGTCAGCCACACGCACGCACATATTTAAGCACAAAGTAAGAGATGAAACCATGTAAACACATCAATAAATCTCCTTGTTAAAACAACCTCTGCACACCGAATGTGCCCCTGTCCATGAGCCTTCACAGATTTTATAAACACAGGCTAAGGCATCAGGGTGACAGTAGATAATAAATAAATGCTCTGCTCAAGGCAGACTCTTCAGTCAGACACGCACACACACACACACACACACGCACGCACGCACGCACGCACGCACGCACGCACGCACGCACGCACGCACACACACACAGCTAGTGTAATAATAAGACTGTGTCATGTGTAGACCATTTCATTTTGGGGCGCTGCTGAAGCAATAAATGTGATACTGAAAAAGAAAACAATGATCATGGAGCCAGTGCCCAGAACCTCTAAACCAAAAACAAAAAAAACAGTGTTAATAGTGAAAATGGCCAGGTTGAATTATCTGAGCCATGATTCAGGCACCATTTTAGAGCAGCTCATCGATCAGGCTCCATGAAATATTAATGCAGGCCTCCCACCAACAGTCAGCCAACCAGCAGAGAGGCAGGCTGGTCCCACTGAAGCACACAGCAGCTCCACTCAACCAGAGGAGGGAAAGAGAAACACAGATAGAAGCAGAAGACAGGGAACATGTGTGTGCATGTATGTGAAGAAATCTGCGGATACGAGCAAAGGAACCAGCGGGGGTTTGTTTTTCTTCTGTCAGCTTGAAAAAAGGCAATGAAAGAAACAAAAATAACACCTTTCTACGAGCTGCTGAGAAGAAGCAGAGAGAATTCTTTACGGGTAAATCGGATAAAGATAACAGAACAACAAAAAATCCCCACTCACCAGATTGCCTACGGACAGCATATCCTCAAAGTCGGGGGTCATGGGGTAGTGCTCCATGGCCATGAAGAGGGTGTTGAGGACGATACAGATGGTGATGGCCAAGTCCACAAAGGGATCCATGACTATCAGGTTCACTATCTCCTTGATCTTAATCCACTTGGGGGAGCACTCCCAGATCAGGAATGTGTTAGAAAACTTATACCAGCATGGCGGACACTTGCGCTGAGACTCCTCCAGCTCTGAAGACATAGCGCGAATCACACATCAAAACCCAACATACTCGCGTGCTTGAGCATACTGCATGCAATGGTAAAAATATGATAAGAAAAAATTGTATGCATTGTATGTATCTGGTACTGTTGGATATGCAAAGCAGATAAGCAGGAAATTCATGTCAAACTAATCAACTAATGAGAGCAGCCCTAGTTAAAGAATAATGAGAGAGCAGGTTAAATAGCTGGGTTAAAGTGGCAGTACCCTCCACTAGTGTGTTGGTAATGACGCTCATGACACTGTTGGCCCGCTCTTTCCGCCCAAAGGAGGTATTGAGCTGGTCCACAGACACCATCAGGGAGCCCGACAGCTTCTTCTTCACCTCAACCTCAGTAGTCGGCTGTCAGGAGGAGAGGAAGAATCAAGCACCCATGGAGAGGACATGAACACCATCCCACATCACCACCGGTGGCCGGCGGAGGGAAGTGCACAACAGCATTGGCAGGAAAAAGTAAGTTGAGGATCTGATTTTTTTTTTTTAAGGGTTGGGGGGGCAGGGGGCATGTTTCATTCTTTTCTATCTCAATGCTGGTTTCAAGGAAGATGTGTGTATGCTGTAAATGCATGCAGGTCTCAGCCAAAGTGGGAGCAGTGGTCTAGGGCTACTTGACCTAATTGTGTTTGAATGTAATTAGCTCATCCCAATTAGATAAGAAATGGATTGTGAGATATTGCGCAAGGAGAACTGCTTCTGCATGAATGCATTTTCAGTCCTGCCATGCAATAATGGAGGCTTTGCTGCCATTGCAATATAATCATTAGGTTACTTTACAAAATGTCTCCCAAATCTGGCCATTTTTTAAATTTTACTTGCAAATTTGGTGCTACTGAATCTTCCTACTTTGAAACCATACAACTTATATTGCAACCATCAAGTCAAGAGCATTGTAAAGAGATCATATGGAGGCAGGTAGTTCAGATCCATCCAGTTGTCATGCATGAGCATGCTCCAAGTCAGAGAGAAGGAGAGGAAATTACAGACACCATAGCCATTGTTCTACTTGTCTATGTCATGCTTGTTCTAATTTAGGGTTTCAATCTACCATGCTAACTAGAATGAGACACGACTAATTTACTAATGTTGACCAGGGAGAGTTTGGAAAACAGAGAAAGGTAAAGACAGACAAGGACAGCAGCCCTCCTTTGTTTCTTTACGTATTTTATGAAGGCCTAATCGGATGGTGTGTATTACTTATATGTCTGCTCTGGGACAGTATCAGGGAAGTAGGGAAGCAGATTTAAAATGTCTGTGGCTCTACAGTGCTGGTCCCCTCTGCTTCCTCCGCCTCCTACTGCAGATCTACCCACACAGACTAGCAGAGGACCTGGATGCCTGGAGGAACACATCAACACACTGGAGCATGTTAACGCATCATTATATGCCATTTGTTAACAAAAAATTGAGTGCGTTAAATAGGAACTTGATCCCACACGTAAAATTGTGCATTAACTCTTAACTAAGCTTTGATCTATATGCCAAAAAATCTATTGGGTCAGTGGTGATGAGTGGTAGAAACATATCTGCACGTCTAAATTTGATATTTACATATTCAAAACATTAACAGTCATCATTCAATTCAAACAAAATTGCCTGGAAGTCACTGACAGACCCAGTTCCACTAAACACTTGCAGGGCTGGTTATAGTATATAAGACTTCTTTGTTTTTCCATCCTTTGCCTACTGTCGGAGGGCAGCATACACTGCAGGGGCAGGGGGAGGGGAGGCGCGAGCGCTTAGCCAAGAGATACATACGGACTTGCAAAGATGACAGAATAGAAGATAGAGAGCCAGAAAAGAAACGTAACGGACGAGAGGGGGGCCATGCCTAGATAGGTCTACTCATTGACTTCCTTACACTGTCGTCAGTAGCTGCCTTATCTATTTTCACCTCAGGCAGAAGGCGTCCACCAGGCCCAGGGCCGATGAGCGAAACCACGCCGTTGCAATCCACCGTGCTGTTCCTCTTGCCATGGAATCCGCTGTAGCTGCTCCGCCGGTAGGGGCTGAACAGGGAGCCTCGGCGCTCCTCGCACTCCTCCACCGTGCTGTGCTCGTCGTCTGCGAACTCGTTCTCCGAGCCCACGTCCTTACCGCGGCCCTTGAAGCTGAAGATGCTGCTCTTGCTGTTGTGGCGGGAGAGGAAAGGCGAGCCGGGGATGCTCAGGAGGGACTGGAAGAGGGAGGAGGTAGGAGAGAAATCAGGAGAGGAGAGGAGACATTTGATGTAGCTCGGGGTGTTTCTGAATTACAACTGATTGCACCATCATTTTTATGCTGTTTGTCATCAGTTCCGGAGGTCAGGATGAAAAGCAAGATCTGTGGGAAAAGCAACCAGGGTGCTTTCCCCGAAGGAGGCACATCCTGCTGCAGAAATCACGTGACTTAATAAACAAGAGGGAAATACATAATTAGGTCAGTGATATCTCACACTGTCAAGGTCATACGCACATACAGGACCGAGATGCCAGCAGCTGAAACAACGTGGAGCCAAACACGAATCACATCAATCTGAGCTGCAGCAAGTATTGAACCGAGTTTTATCATCGCTGCACATAAAGCACCGACAACGTCACATTTTTTGGCGACAGTCCCCAGCTCATGTAGATGAGTGAAAATCAAAAACACGATTTCACAATTGCTTTACAACACTATAAACACAATATACGAGCCAGTGGAGCCCAAGTGAGGCTTAAACAAAGCAGCTGCATTGCTCCCTTTGAAATATTAATGTAATCACTGTGAATAATTCAGGACCTGGACATGTGCTTCTATATCTCTGGCCACTATAAGCGCCTCTGCATGTGAGCTCCTGCCACACCACACTGTACATTCTGAAACATTCCTCATCTGACAGCCAAAAAAGTAGAAAAGAACAGCATTCCTCACATCCATGTTCTATTCATAGAGATAAAAGCATCTTTATTCCAAATCTGTGGCTCCGTACTTTTGTGTGTTGTTAAGAGTTTTGTTCGGTCTCTTTTTGTGTTCCATGTAAATAATTATCATGCAGTTTATCAAATGGTAAATGTTTATCAGGTTTATCTCAAACCATGCAGATATTTTCAGTTTTATATGTGTATGTCTGTGAAGCTTAAAGTGTTCAAAACCTATAATAAAAGACTCAAAAGAAACATGTATGTCTAGAAACCATGTCCCAGTTATTCAGGATCATCCCTAAGCCTCAAATCTCGAAACCAGGAAATTACCGTCTCTTTAAATTAGATTGTATTTACCAAAAAGACAACAGTTGTGGGGAAATGGGATTTTTTTCCCCTCCTCACCTGGTTCATAATGGAAGACTTTCGACCCAGGCGGTTATCGGGGAAACGGAAGCGGCTCCTTTTGCTGCCGTCGTCCGACTCCGACTTGACAAACTTCTCGCTGTCGCCTTTCTCCTTCTCCTGCTCCTTCTGCCTCCACTTCTTCTTGCGGTTGCGCCGTTCTTTGGCACTCTTGGAGCTCAGCTTGGACATCTCGGAGGAGCTGCAAGACAGACGCCCTCCTCCGTCGTCCTCCACCGCATCCTCCGACACTGTGCCTGCAGAGGTTGCCATGGCAGCAGTCTACCGAGAAACAGGCGCACGAGATAAAGTCAGAACAATAACAACAACACATCACGAATCAGGAATAATTTCGGCCTCCATCTTGCAGAGCTGACCTGGGCGTCTTCCTGCTGTTTCTTGAGCTGCTCCAGCATGGCCTTGAATTCCTCCTCCTTCTGCAGGGCCTCTTCCATGGTGGCCTGGTTCTGCTCCTCGTAGGCCATGGCGACCACAGCCAAGATCAGATTCACCAGGTAGAAGGAGCCCACGAAGATCACCAGGACAAAGAAGATCATGTAGGTCTTGCCTGCCGCCCTCAGGGTCTGCGGAGGTGGAGGAAGGAAAAAGCAGAGTCATGACCTCAACCCCCGAATCAAGAGTCACTGCTCGTCTCTCAGCGTGACTCATCAGACATAAACAGTCAGCAGTTGGTGGGGAAAACAAGCATTTCTGGGAGCAAAAATCAACTCAGTGTAAACGCGTCTCGCTTCAGTCAGACAGAGCTTCCACACTTGCATTTAAACGTACTTATATGCTGAAATGAGCTCCACAGTCATCTAATACAATGAAGAATTGAGACACACAGGAATAATCTAGTTGAGGTTCTCAATATGAGTCCAAGGTTGTGTTATTCATCAGGAGGTGCTGCAAGATCTGCATTTTGACCTATTTTTCCACCATCCAGCGCATAGCCAAACAATTACTATGGATTTGGATGCTATCCCCAGTGGAGATGGGCTGCAGAGGCTCGGCAGAACAAATGAAAACATTCTGAAAAAACCTTATTTCTCACCTTTTTCTTAAAGTTAATACACAACGGCTGAATTTCTTTTGATGCAGTTACATTACAGGGTTTTGGATGCGAGTTAAAATGTTCATCAGCCTCCTTTGGTTCGTCTGTCTAAAAGGCAAACTGTTTTCTTCAGGGACCAGAGCAAAAAGCGCAAGGACTTCCTCGGATGGAGACGTGAAATTCCCTCACACATCAATTATGGATGCAGTTGACATGCATTGCTGACACAATGTTTCCAACAAGAGAAGCGCGTCTTTTATCCCAAAAATTCCCTAATTTGTGCAGAGACATGGGCCAGTAGGAAGCCATTCACTCAGCAATTGAACATTCAAAGCTAAACCTAAACACAGCTGCGTAATAGTTATTCTAAATATACAGAATACAACAGCAGTGAGAGAGTGCAGTGGACGCAGAAATTCAAAGATGGGAGCAAAAAATAGAAATATGTGCTGGGATGCTCCCATCAGATCTCATCAGGTCTCATCTCTCTCATTGGCCATACTGTAATCCTGAGCTGTTAATATTTCATGCTTCCTTTTCTTGCCGCTGTATGTGAAGGCAGGAGAGTCTCCACCATTTCAGAGAAGCTTAGTGTGGAGCTGACAGACAGACAGACAGACAGACAGACAAGACGGGCCACAGTATCCAGATGAGCGAAGTCAAAGTGGAAAGAGGAGGTAAACATGGAGGTTTACTAGAGCTGGAGGGAGAATAATCCACCATTTTCTGTCTGAGAGGTGGAGTTACAGCGAACAAATAAACAGTGTGCATGATGACGCACACCTGAATGGGAAATCAGAGGAGGAGCTGAGGTTGTATCAGGTAAAATGTAGCCACAGGACATCAGCTACTTAATGTTCTTTATGGCTACAGTGTGCACAAAACCAAAGGATTAAAACACTGGATGTTCCATCTACAATCTGACAGTTTTACACCTTGGTGCCCAAGCAATATTTGCAATATTCATTATTGATTAATCTAAAAAGTATGTTTATAAAGCACAGAACAATCATTTATCCTCTAAAATGTCAAAAAAAAATAATGTTCCATCACAACTTGTGAGACCCCAAAGAGACGTCTTTAGTTACTTTGAATAGAAAGTCTAAAAATTAATTAATTAAAGAGGAGCTGCAAATCCTCACATTTAACCCAAAGATTTCCTGTGCTGTCACATTCTTACTCACTGTTGGCTCTTTTTTTCAATTTAAATTTTGCATTATGAAGTCCTGCAGCTCTATGGAAGCAGCACAACAACGGCTAGAAGTAGCGAGAACTTAAAATGTCTTTTGTGCATTTTAACACAGGTATAATTTATAAATCATAAGAAAAAGGAAAAACAAAACTTAACATGTAGAACATTTTTTCCAAGTGCCCACAAGTGTTACCAACACTGGAAAGAAAAAATGACTCTACATATGATATATATTTGACTACTTTTATATTGGAATTTGTTTCCATACGGTTTAATTTGTCTCTTATCTGCTCTGCTTAAACACTGCCTGCAGTTCAGCCAAAAAGTCCAAGAATTTTTGTCTGTGAATATTGGACACAACTGAGTCTGACATGTGTGTTTTTTTTTTAGAATTTGGTCAGAGCAAACACTTTATGTGTTAAGAGATGTGAAGAATAAGGTGATTTTAATTAAATATTATAATTTTAAGCGCAGATTGAGTGAAGCTTTCTGACAGAATGGAGCGTCACAGATGAATACTTCAAGGACCGTCATAAAGTTAAAAATTTGATGATGCTTGCTGCTTTTACATTTTGTGGCTTTGAAAAATGCTGTAATTTTGGTGTTTTGTTTTGACAATTTTAATGAAACACAGAGATTTTAAGATTAAATTTGTTGGTTTGTTGGTTTGTAAGTTTGTCAACAAACGGCACATCACAGATGAGATGACAGTTGAAAATCCAATGATTCTTTGTCTTCACAGTTTCTGGCTCTGATAAATGGTATAATTTTAGCAGGCTTTGAAACCCAACCTGCTTTTCACACCAATTGGCAGGTTTTGAGGTTAAGAACTGAAGTGAAGCCTGTGAATGTTAAATCAATATATCAAATGATCATTTCAACACCTATAGCAGTAGTGAAGGACTGACAGTGAAACAAGCTGAACTTGTTGACACATCTGCATTACCAGCATGTAAAGGTTCTCCCAGAAGTCCTGTGTCATGAGTCGGAAGAGAGCCAGGAAGGCCCAGCCGAAGCTGTCAAAGCTGGTGTAGCCGTAGTTTGGATTCCTCCCAGCTTTCATGCATGTGTAGCCCTCTGGGCAGCGGCTGAGGGGTGGAGAGACAGAGGAGAGAGAGAGAGAACAGGGCATCCAGCCCGAAAGTGACTCATCACTATTTACTTATAATGTAATCTGACTACAGGCAGATAGAAGAGGCAGCAGGTCTTGGTAGGAGCAGCAGCATTTGGAGGAGGGCGGAGAAAGCAACTCACCCGGAGTCGGAGCTGTTCCCACAGAGCAGAGCGTCTAACTGGCCGGGCAGGAAGTAGAAATTGGCTGCAGAAAAAAAACACAAGAGCCATAATGAATGATTTTGTTCGCACTCTGTCGCAGCTACGCTTGTTTATTTTGTCTGCAAATCCCTTCAGACCAATTTCTGACTTCAGTTTGCTCACACATTCTCAATTCAGATCATTTCAAACCGATTCCTTTTGTCTAGCCGGTGCCAAGGTGACATACTGTTTTCTCATTCCAGCATATGGCCTGACTCATACTCCTGCGCCGCTGCCAGGTCACGGCTGGCGACGCCTCGTCTCCACTTACTGTCGTTCATGATGTACTCGTCCCAGTCGAAGCCCTTGCTGCCGTTGGCCAGGTAAAGCTCGGTGGTGTTGATTGGCCAGATCACACACTTGTGGCGCAGGTTGCCCATGAAGAGCTGCAGACCGATGAGGGCAAAGACGCTCAGGCAGAAGACGGTCAGGATCATCACGTCCGAGAGCTTCTTCACAGACTGGATCAGGGCGCCCACAATGGTCTTCAGGCCTGGAGGGCAGCCGCACACACACGTACACAAACCACACAGGTGATGCTGGAGCTGTTGATGCCCACATATTAATATATGTTGACTACTTTCTTATCTATCAATGAGAAAAATCTAGTAATTTAGGTAAAAATCTGGGCTTAGCAACATTAAACTGCTTTTTTTTTATTATTATTGAATTTATTTATTTTTCATTAAATTTGTGAATTAGCAACATAATTACACAACTAAATGTTAATTTCTTATATTGTAATGACTATAATAATAATAATAATAATAATGCTAAGTAATCCCAACAAAAGGGGTCAAATTTTAACTTTTAAAAATTTGCAAATTTTAGATATGGGTAATAATACATTTTGCACAAAACTGACGGGTTACGTACAAAACATCTCTAGAAACAACAAACAAGAAATATTTAGGAGCCTTCCCACTCTTTTTGATTCATCCAGACAGAAAATATTGTGACAGGAGTCAAATCAAAATAACTGGCTCCTTTACAGGAGAAACTTTGGATTGTGTTGCCAACAGTGGATGAAGTGAATAAAAAAAAGAGGGGGGAGGCTGCAGAAAAGTGAGAGGAAATCCGTAAGAAAGAGAGCACAGCAGCACAACGAGGGGCCATGACAGAGGCACAGGCAGGGGGCTGGAAACCACATGCAGGTCATTTAAACTCCAAGGCTGAACAGGAGCAATTCAATGCCAGCGCCGGCGAGGGCACTTTCTTGAACTGTCTTGTATAAAAGGTGTCATTAGGAAAAGCACCGACTCCCCATACCGCGACCCTGCAGTCTGTCTCATCCACAGTTTCACTAAAGACAAAATCGCTTTACCTTCCCAACAGGCATCCTCTGGCAGCGTTCACATGGGTCCACGAGGAAACATGGAAGCAGGATGACCCAAACCCCCTGTTCTGTTTTCTAATCTTACCTTTAATTAAATCTAAATAGCTTTTCTCATCTAGAATTACACGAGAAGATCCCATGGAGAAAACGAAATTAAGAGAGTGTCAATTGTAAAAGGGCACTATATTAAAATAGACCCTCCACTGTACATTAAATATTGTTAGCTGGACTATCTATACAAGCTACATTTTCATTATTCCAGGGCTAGAATATGAAAAATAGTTCAATATTTTGGGAAATATGGTTGTTCATTTTGTGTTGGAGTACAAGTTACAGTTAGCCTGGCTCTGTTTGTTAACAAAATCCATCCACCGCTGTTCTAAAGCAGACAAATTAAATGATATCTCTCAATGTTAAAGTAATAATTTGGCACAGAGTCCCTTATAAGTGTTGCTTTTTACACTTGTGATTTTGTACACATGACACCCCTGAATCGCAAGCAGCTTTCAAGCTTTTGGTTGTTGTTTTTTTGCTCCTGTCACATTTGTACTCATGGTGGGCTCATTTTGAAGTCCTGCACCTCTATGGAAACATGGCTCGAAGGAAAAAGATCTCTTTTGTGCAATATGATAAAGTTACAATGCCATAAATTTTATAGAAGAAAAGAAGAAACTTACAAAGTTACATTCCTATGATATTTTTTAAAGAAAATGTCCAACATTTTGACTAAAACAGTGATTGCTATAGATATTTAACTATTTACATTTTTACCACCTTACGTATATATATCACAATATTCTATACATCAGCTCTAGAAAAATATTTCACCATGCTGAATGTATCTTCCAACATTTGCCGTCAGTTGCTCCTTTGTATGTTGTTTTTTAATCGTACTGCATTTATTTTATTGCTCAAGTATGTTTTTTTTCCCCTCTCAGTTTCTCTATATTTGATTCTTACCGGCTCTGTGTAAACACTGCCTGCAGTTCAGCCGAAAAGTCAGCATCTGGTCAAAGGAAATGGTATATATTTGGCAGTTTCTTAAACGAGACACGTAAAATAAAATGGTTTTGATGACATATCATGATTTAGGGGCAGTGGTGGCCTAGTGGTTTGTGAAGTGAACTTGTAACCAGTGGGTCGCTGGTTTGAGTCCCCGGACTGGCAAGAGGTTGAGGTGGGAAAATGAGAGCGACCGCTTGTCCCAGTCACCACCACTGTGGGCCCTTGAGCAAGGCCCTTAATCCCTGACTGCTCCCCGGGCGCTGCACCACGGCAGCCCACTGCTCCTAGTATGTATAGTTAAGGTTAACTTTGAATAGGATGGGTCAAAGGCAGAGAAGGAATTTTCCCAAGGGGATCAATAAAGGTTACATTATTATTATTAGATATGGTTATTTTCTCAATATAATTGTACATCACCCATGATTACTTCAAGGACCGTTGGAAAATCTGATGTTTTTTTTCTTCTTTACAGTTTGTAGCTCTGATAACTGGTGTAATTTTGGCAATTTTAAAAAATAAACATGCCTTTCACGCATGTGTTCAACAAATCAGACCTGAATTTGGTAATTAGTGACCTTTAGATGGATTGTTACCTTTGAACTAAGCCAGGCTACCAATTTGTAGTCTTTAAGCTGCGCTAACCAGCTGCTGTGAGCCAGAAAACATTCATATTTCCCAAAATATACTTCTGAATCTGAATACGATCTCTTTATCTTTGAAGTTGACATGGACTTCCTTTTGCAGATTTCACAAGGATCGTGTAATTTTTTTAAAGAAAGCAATCCACAGTAGATCTTTTGAGTGAACGCAACATCTGTTCAACATTTCCTATCAGCAGATGAATAGATGTGCCGTCTGTGTCACTCAAAAAGGTCAGCAGGTCGTTCAACCATCCCATCTGCATCCCCAACCTCTATAGTGTGAACACATTGTCTCTTTTTCTGTGTGGCATATCATTCAAGTAGGTCGGAAAAAATAAAAACAGAGAAAGAGAAATCAATATTCAAACTAAAAAACAAAAAGAGGGCAAATCAAACTTTCAATGCCATTTGTCAGCCAAGCTCTTAGTAGGCTAATATTATAAAAGCAAGTGACCGAAAAGCATCATGCAGCATAAGAGATATGTTCACAAACTAGGCTTGGCAGTCTTCATGCATAAATAATAGGAGTATTCTGTGGGATCTCTCTAAGAGCTATGCCAGTTCTTATATCATATAACATATACCAGGTTTGTTTTGGATCCCTAATAACAGGAATCCTCTTTTTTCCCAATCCAATCACTGGTTGTGCAATAAAAATACTTTTTTAGTAGAATAACTACAAAGTCTGATGGAAAATTTGAGAGGTTATGATCTTATTTTTATCTAAATATTACATGTAATCACCTGGTTTTGGCCTTAAGATGAGATTATTCTATCTGCAAATTGTCTTTGCTCATTCTGGAAGCTACAGGGAGTAGTGAGTTAAAGCTACTTCTTAAGAGAAACAGCTGCCTTTGGGAACAAGCCTCATAATGAAGAGTGCTACTGGGGCAGAAGAGAGTGCAGACACTTTGGAGGGCCCTAGAGGAGACTGCAAAGCCTATCAAAAATGTATTAGTACCATTTTTGATAATTTTGGAGGAAAAATAAATCAAAAAATGGTTGTCTCCAATTTTTTTGTTGTTGCTGTTGTTACTTAAATCATAAAACCGTAATCATAATAATAGTGAGTAAGAAAAAGAAAGGGGTGAGAGGATCAGCCTTAGTGTTTAAACTGAGTCTCACCTGGAATGACAGAGATAGTTTTCAATGCTCGGAGAACTCTGAATGTTCTCAGCGCAGATACATTGCCCAGGTCCACAAACTCTGTTATATATCTGAAATAGGGGAAGGATCACACACAGAACAAACACGATGACAATAACCACACACGCCAAGGAGCACGACAACCACCGAACCAGGAGGAAAAACGACGCCACTCACAGAGCCTGTCCACTGAGGAGAAGGGTGGAAGGTAAAAAGGAAAGAAAGACACACACACCTAACACCGACCCCGCCCCACCACCCACCGCCCTATCCTGTCTTACCTGGAATGACAGAAATTGTTTTCAATGCCCTCAACACCCTGAACGTGCGCAGAGCTGAGACATTGCCTAGGTTTACAAACTCTGTTATATACCTGCAGGATCAAAACCACAGTTACAACAGCTCGGTTATTCACATGCAGATATAAAGAGGGCAAATGGGCCTGTGTGACTATGGAACAGTGAAATGTCGGATTTTACGTGATGCATTCGCTCATATGGAGGCGCTATGGAGGGCCTCTGGTCGGTTTTGAGAGAGAGAAAGGGTGAATGAGAAGGAGAGTTAGAAGATAAATCGGATGAATGTCGGGGAGGCCGCAGAGTGTCGTATGGAGATCTTCAAATCCCAAAAGAGAAAGACCAGAGGAGATCAATGGAGGAAACACGGAAGATGGGTTATCAGTAAGAAAGACAGAAAGATAAATCGCTAAAACCTCAATCTCTTTCCCCGCCCTCTGCGACAAAACATTTCATTTCACGTCTTCATCCACTGACAGTTCAAGTGAAATACTTACGCCATCGAAATGACCATGAAATCCAGCCAGTTCCATGGATCTCTTAGGAATGTAAACCCGTCTATACAGAATCCTCGCGCAGTGATTTTTACAAGAGACTCAAATGTATAAATTCCTGTGAACGTGTACCTGGAAGACAAAAAAAAAAAAGGCGTCCACAGAATCAGTTCACCGCGACGGATCAAAGCTGTGCCCTCATTAGCTGTTAAAACACCCAGGAAATGCCAGAGGTAGTGTCGGGCACCAGATACATTCAGAATAAGAAAGATAAGACTGTGTAATATTTTTAAATACACATACTGTGAGCTGCCATTACACCATTGCAGTATAGAATATTCCAAAAACATAAGCAACATGCAGAGCTAACAGCTAACAGCTAACAGTAGCCACAGCAGTGTTTGGATATAAATGTAATCTCACAATCATGCTAACATGCTGCTAATGTTAATGTTTGCACAGCTAATATTAGATATAAAGGTGTTTATTTATGAGCAAAAGTATGATAAAAATGTAAATTTTGACATTTAAACAAAAGTCAGTGGATCACCAAATTTATTACAATTCCTCCTGACATTAATGTCCCCCCAGCCGTCACCAGGAGATTTAAAACGTAATCAATCCACTGATTCATTTATTGACTAAATGACATGAGTCACCAGCATGAATAACATGACGGGTTGTTTGTCAACACTTTGCACTATTCTGAACTTATTTTCAGATTCTTTCAAGACTCTTTAAACCTACTGGATGATTTTTTTTTTCTAAGTCGCACTATTTTTTGTTGTTGCACCTCTTTCCTCTAATAAGATGAGATATGCCTTTATTAATCCCACAGTGGGGAAATTTGCAGTGTTACAGCAGCAAAGATAGTGCCAACAATTAAAGTAAAAAAGTAAACCAAAAGTACTAGTTCTAGGAATAACAGTACTGCACATGTTATTATCTATATTGCACAGACAAATAGCATATATTCTAGTATATGTAGAAAAACAGACATTGCACAGGGTTTTAAAAGTACAAGATTCATATTTCACAGAATGTGTTGATACTGTACCAAGAGAAGTGACAGTTTTTTCAACACCTTGAATTTTCATAGACTATAAATATATATGACTTCTTACCTCAGTATCACTGCCAGCATTATGGTTTCCTTTTCTACTGTAGCCTTATTTTAGCTTACATACTTGTTATTTCATTAATTTATCATACTTATATCTTATTGTTTGTCGACTAGGCACTGCATTTATTCTTATGTTATGTCATTTTGTTTCTTCTGAGCAATATCCAGCACAAAGTTTTATCTTAAATTACATAAATATGAATATAAATAATGTTTAGCATGTGTTTTATTGACAAAAACTGAGAAATACAGTCCTAATTGTCTTTATTTTGGTTTACAGTTTCTGTAAAGTCCTGCAGAACAGCTACGTTAGGTATAGTATATATTTTAACAACATTTTACTCAAATGTAATGGTAGTAGAGAAGCACAAATTGTGAGCATGCAATTAGAATATTGAGTTTATGTATTAAAAGTGTACTTACTCTACTTGTTTTGACCACTCGGGAGGATCACTAAAGGTCATGAATATACAGTTGGTCAAAATAGTACACATAATGATCATGCTGAAAAGAGTGGGGAGCAGGTTAAGGAAAATATGGAGGCAATCACAAACATCATCAAACATCGATAAAACTGTAAAAGACAGCAGTAAAAAATAAATCCACAGTACGTACAGTAATGTTATTTCTACAGTCCAGGCAGCCTTAACAGCATGTAAAGGGTTAATGTCATAAAACCTCCTCCAAGCACTTAACAGAAGCTGGTTATGTGTGCCCTCCACCACAAAAGACCATTATTTGAGCCATGAAATATTTAAATAGTATATATATTTAGTGGAAATATGACAGCTCCAAAACTACAGTACGTTTTAAAGCTGCTAAGCTTTCAGTGAAGGGACGCTCAAAGGAAACCAGGAAAACCTCAGAATGAGCTTCAAAGGCAGCCGGAGGTCAGTAATAGCTGTGGGTTGTGGCTTATAGGAGGAAATTAGGTCAAGAATTCAGAATTAAGATAAAATAATAAGGGTTTAATTTTACTTTTTGATGGATGGTATTTCTATATGAGCAATAGGAAACAGTCACAGACGGGAAAAGGCTGCAAATATGCAGCAAAAATAAATATATTTTTGAGATATTCTTCACATTTTTTTTGCATTAATTCTCTAATTTTAAAATATATTTTTAAAAGAATTTTGTGTATTTTCTGGTTCTGGCTTAAAGTGTTTAGAGCATTTATTAGTTTCATTATTATGTTAAAGAATTTTGTTTATCTTCTGGTTCTGGCAAAATGTTTTAATTCACAAATTCATTCATATTTTAAATAATTTTGTGTCATTTTTGGTTCTGGTTCAACATTAGCAGCTATTAGCATCATAACACATGGTGCTGGGAGGTTTGGGAGTTTCGTTGCCCCGGTACTGACCTCTAAATCTATTGACTGTTATGAGTCCTCCAGCGTTGGGTGTAATGAACCTTTAAATCAAGTAACGCAGGATGTTTCTCTGCTGTGATTATTGGCTGTTTTGGCAGTAAGATTAGCGGAACACAGCAAAAGCTGTGACTCAGGTGCTAAGTTGGTTGTCCACTAATTTCAAGGTTGACTGTTTGATCCCCAGATGATCTTGGAGGAAACAATTGAACTTTTTAGTTGTTTTTTATGTTATTTAAATTTAGCTCTCTACCTAGCAAGTCAGCACAGCACGCAAATGGTTGTTATTATGGTTACGGATTTAGTCGAACAGTAATTCACTAGTTTTAGTTTAACCCTCTGAACCCCGAGTAGTCATGTTTTTACTCACTGTACTCATTTATGCACTGCAAAATAAAGTCCTGGGCCCGTATTCACAAAGAATCTTAGAGTCCTCTAAGAGAGCTCCTAACTTAGCCTAAAAATTCCTAGCAAGGAGTTTTAGGTTAGGAGTCATTCACGAAGCTCCTGAGAGCAACTCTGAGCAAGGAGCGGACAGGAACTTTTAACTTAGTGAGGAGGCGTGGTTGACCCCGTTGCTAGGTATGACGCAGTCTTCTAAGAGCTGTGATTGGTTGTTACAAAAAGGGGAAAGGACTCCTAGGAATGAATGAACAGTAAAATGAACCGATCACATAACTTGGACTGTATTAAGAAATGTGTAATCGTGACATTTATTTTATGTCATGATGATGAAACTCAGCCAAATTAAATTAATTGTGATACAGCTTCAAAATGTTTGAACGTCCCTCATCCACATAATCTTATATTGATGTGATGTTTACTGTCCTGCTGGCAACTTTACTACTTCATGTATTTGATATTAACGGTGGACGCAGACTCAGCTGTCAGCCTCCTGTGATGCTGGCGTTCTTCTAAAAAGCGGTTTGACTTATCAGAATGAC
>OMNN01052179.1:2566-20700 GCA_900302755.1 Chromis chromis
CTCTCTCTCTCTCTCTCTCCCTCCCTCCTCCCCATGTACCAAACAGGATCAATTACCAAAGCAGGGCTCCACTCAGCAGCGCTAAAGAAACAAGAGGCACTCTCCATCACAGCTGTGGATGTGTGTGTGTGCGTGTGAGTGCATGCGTGTGTGTGTGTGTGTGTGTGTGTGTGTGTGTGTGTGTGTGTGTGTGTGTGTTGTAGTCTGCGTGGCGCAACCTGATTAGGCAGAGCTGCTGTGAGTTTTAAGGGCGTACACATCAGACAGGGTGAGAAAAAAAAAAAACAACAGCAAACACAGCACTGGTCTGCACTCATTATATAGTTTGAGTCACTTTTTTAAGGAGCTGCTGGAAAGTTACTGCTGCTGCTGCGGAGAAGTTACACCTTCTGAAGTTATAGGAAATTGCAGCAACCTCAGTAACCTGCATGACCTGCTGCCTCCACAGAGTGCCCACTGCATTACCAATTACTTAAATGTCACAGCACATTGGTTGAATCTAAAACTGTTAAACTGTAAAAACAGCACCCACCACGTGTCTGAATAAACATGTAGAACAACACTTTGCAAGTTGGCATGAAACAGAAAATGCAGGCAATTACTAATACGGATTGGTGTGTAATACAGAATGGTTAAATGAAAAAAACGTATGCAATGTATTCCAGAAGCTTTTTTTTTTGTGTTATTTTGGTGAAAGTCTCATTACATCCTGACACCAATAAATAAATCAAGTGCTCTGGTAACAAAGCAAAACAAAAATGTTATCTGAAACAGGCACAGTTGCTGAAAAAGCCCATCCAATCATTGCATTCAGCCTGCATGAGATGACTGGATGGTCTCACTACATACCTGCCTAACTGCAGGCACTCCACGGACTGCATGTCACAGGAGTCTTTCTCAAGGCTAGGCAGACACATTGCTACAGCTAGCAGGTAGATAGCACAAAAATGGCAGATAAAGTGCAGCCACACATTACAGCTCTACCTAAACATGCAACATCTTGCACTGCAAAATCTGCCAGATGATTATATCCATTTGTGTATTTGTTCATCTTTCAGTAGTCTTTGTGGTCTCCATCATCCTCCAGTTTTATGCATTTCAATCTGCACTTTAGCTGTGCAGGTTGTGAATAAGTGTCGTTTGATGGTATTTGTCTTATGCTAGTCTGTATTGGCATTAAATGAGACATTTTGCAAATGTGGTCATGTCGCCTATTTGTTTGATTTTAGACATGATGTAGTTTAACTCTCTGAACACAAAGCAGCTTTTGAGCATTTTTGGCTCCTGTGAATTTTTATTCACTGTGGTATCATTTTTCACTGCACTATAAAGTCCTGCACCTCCATGGAAACAGTACAATCATGGCTAAAATTAGAGAGAACCTTTGTGCAGCATGACACAATTATAATGCCATAATTCTATATTACAAAAAATGTAAATAAGAAATGATCATATACAATATTTTATCAGATATATGGTGGCTCTGCATACTATAGATATTTCACGACTTACATTTTTAATTAGTTTCTATAGTTGTCTCCTATCTCCTCTGACTTGTAAACACAGCCTGCAGTTCAGCCGAAAGGTCCCTAAAATTTAGGGACTTTTTGGGAATTTAGGTTATTTAGGGAATTTTAGTCACATGACTGTTGGTCATAGCTGAGTCACTAATGGATTTAAGGTTTGCGCCGAGAAACACAGAATTTTTTTGTTTTTGACAGAATCTATTTAGAGGTCATGATCTTTGTTTGTTTAATAAAATTAGACAAAATTGAGACACAATTTTAGGCTTACATTTGCTTATTTTTCCTGATGGAAGGGCACATCAGACGTAATGAGTTTAACGAGTAACAAACAGTTGAAAATCTAACTTTTTTGTTGGTTTGTTTGTTTTAACAGATTGCAGCCCTGATAAATGGTGTAATTTTGGTCATTTAGCCTTTATTATCAAGCGACAGATTCAGGTTAGGATTGTTTGCTTTCAAAATCTAGTTTACTCTTGTTCTTTCTACAGTCTTGCATACTCTAGCTTTAATTATCATGCACCTTAATATGAAGATGAAGTCAAATATCGTGGTATTTATAAACTCTAAAGAAAAAAACGTGGTCCATTCAGAGTTTAATGGTCTTTATAAACTCAAGACCATTAGTCTAGCAGTTGTCCTTATAGGTCAAACCTATCTTCTACATTTAAAACATTATTAAATATAATATTATCTGGTTTAGGTATTCAGTGCTTTTATATACTAATGTCTTGTCTTTTGTCTCATAAATCTGTAGCTTAATGATCAAAATAACTGGAGAAAGCCTTAACACAAAATTTAGACATTTAAGTTGGGAAATAAGACAGTTATTCTCTAATTTCAAATAAAACACATTAAAAAAATCCAAGTAATCACTAATGTCACTAATGACTCTAGTATGTTAATATGATATACTACATTTTGTACTTACTGAAAACCTAATTTTTCACAAAGAATCCCTTAAATCCAAACATATTCTGTGTGACTTATTTCCATTCTGCTCCTACCTTTTCCACTGGGTTTACTCAGTCAGACAGATGCTATTTGAACTCCTAAAAATGAGACTTTGTCCTCCAACAAGAGAACTGTGATGCCCTGAAACGCCAGACTTTCTGGGCGTAAGCACATTCAGTGCTGCTGTTCATTATCAGCTGCTTTCATGTATTGTAGTCCACGTATGTGATGCGGCTTTTGTTAACAAGTGCTGGCTGACTTTAATTAGTCACACGTGCCAGGTGTATTTGAAGACTTTAAATCCTGTCTCTGAAAACGCTCACACATTGAGCGAGTGACGTCTTTTCTTTAGAAACACAGTATCATTATCAGCTTTGACTGTGACCTGTTCTGTTTTCTTTCAGATCTGTACTCTATAATTAAACTTACTTGTGAAACTCGTGTCTCATTTATTACACATATCAATACTCAAGAGCAGAACAATGCCAAGGCAACAATTCCTATTCTGCTCACTCATTATGGATGTACACATACTGGTAGTTTCATTTCAGAACCAGTAAGCTACAGAATGGCTCCTAAAGTCTAATGAATGTCCAACTACTTACACACTGCTTTGGATATTGATGATGGATCTCACCGCTAAATCAGGAGGCAACATATCTGAACCCATAACCTTGCATAATTGTAACGGCCTGCACTGCATCTCCAAAGTGACAGTGTCTGCTTTCTTTTTCAGACAGACCAGTGCAGACTTTCCACAGTTTTTATCTTGTCATCATAACTAAGTCACTGCTATAATCAGACTTTATATAGGATAATGTATCCTGGCTTAAACCACTTACATGCTAAGGGCTATGAGCTATCAAACAGTTACATCTGAGCTTACATTTATTGGTTTATCTGGCCTTAAAGATGGGTATCCAACCAGAATGTGGTTCTTAATGTAGGTTTGTGGTAAAAATTTAGCATGGTGGTATTTTGTGTTTATGTGAAACGGCATTAATACGCATAATATTCTAATAGTTAAAATCCCAGTGTGTTTAAATGCACTGTTTAAGTAACTAAAAACTGAAACATTATGTAAATTTTCCTATTTATAAAAAATGGCTTTTTCAGAGGACAAGTAATGGGTTACCAACTTACAACTTTTCAGCAGAAATGGAAGTAAATTACACCTTGAAAGCTGCTGCAAACAAACTATTCCTACAGGTGTCTCGACTTTAGTTGATTACGTACAAGGCAAGCAGAGTTAGAATGGACTGTGTTACAAGATCCTCTGAACCCAAGAGCTTCAGTAGAAAGCAACTGGACTTATTTTTGGTTCTTGAAGATGTTTTGTCCATCATCCAAGAGGCTTTCTCTGTTTTCAGTGAACCTCAGTTCTCAGTGAACTGAATAAGCCTCTTGAGGTGAAGCTTCAAGATCATCAATTCGCTCTCTGCTGAAGGACTTACAATTAAAATGACCTGGATGACAGAGAATCTCCACCCTCTGAGCACTGTTTTGGGCAGTAATTCATTGCATGAAGTAGCATATTGACATAAGGCAAAGAAAAGGGAATTTAACAAAGAAATACAAAAAGAGATCCGGCAGGTTATGTCTACTATGGAACTATCAATCCCAATACAGTCTCCAGACTTAAACCTGCTCCAGCTGGTTAGGAACTAGACAGAAGGGTTAAAGCAAAGCAACCAACAAGTGCAACACGTTTGTGAAAACTTTTGCAACAGTGCTGGTGAGAACTTTGTGGGCAGTACTTGATTACCACTGTATAAAGAAGTGTTCAGCTGATAGCTGTAAAGGTGGCTGCTTTAATGAGTCCAAAATTTTGATTAAATTGTGTTGCTTTTGTCATTTCAATAAAAACTATCAGTTAAATATCAGTTTTGAAAAATTATTCATGAAAACCAAACAATATAATATTTAGAAACATGATATCACACACATTGCATTGGAGTATCTGCATTCTGGCATCATTACTTTATCAATAAAGCATCTCAATCCACCCTTGTCCATGTGTTATCACTGAGAATCTGTGGAAATATACTATGATCCTGCAGCAGGTGACAACTGATGCTGTCGGCGCCGTTCTTTGTATTTGCAAACTCGCATTTAGATGATCTAAAACGAGTAAACGTGGATCAAAAATGTTACCAGTTAGTTGATGTGCAGCCTTGTCCAGGAAGGAAATGCATGCACAGTTAGGGAAATAGGATGAAACTTAAGCTGCATAAATAATACAATTAGAAATCGAAGACATAAAAGCGTGATTTCACTGTCATAATCTGCTCTAATTAAATATATATGAGACAGACTTACTTCATTTTAAACAACTCTCGGTGTCGTTTTGCAGAAGTTGTGTCTCGCTGTCTTCCTAGAAGCAGCCTCCGGACAGGTGCAGCTCTTATTGTCTGTTTTTCCGACCCGAAAATTTTTCCTCCAGCAGCGTCTCAGTGCTGAGGCAACCGACCGCTTCTCGATCAGCTGGAGAGGAACTGAGGCTTGTGTCCTTCCCGACCGCCGAGATGAGAGGAGGTGAAGAGAGGAGAAACTGGGATGGAAGCAGTGTTAAAAGACCAAGAACCCCCCCCCTCACTCCTCCTCCTCCTCCTCCTGCCTGGAAAATCATAATCCCTGCTGAGAGCTGAACAAATGATTAATAAGGGTACTTATCAATGATTTTTTGGTTTCCTGTCAGTAAACAATAGCTTAGTGGGAGGTTCCCCTACTATGATTTCATATAATGAGGTATGTTATGTATTGTCCTTGAGCTATCCTATTTTAGAGAAATAATAAATCAAGGTTAAAGCTGCAATAAGAGACTTCTTTGGCCACTAGGGGGCCGATGCTACCATATAGCCCTGATAGGTCGTGATCTTTTAAAAATTCCATCCATCCATTTTCTTCCGCTCATCTAGGGTTGGGTCGTGGTGGCAGCAGGCTAAGCAGGGCATTCCAGGGGGCTGTACTACGAAGCGAGATTAGTGGGTTGGCGAAGTATGTTGAGCCGAAGGCCAGGTGGTTTTCTTTTAACCTGGCTAGATCTCCATGGTACCTTATGCTGTGGAGCTAACCTGGTCTGGAGCAGGTTACGCTCAGAGTTTAGGATTTAAATCAGCCCTGAGAAGCGTCTCCGTTTAACTAGAGCGTTTCCTGGCGATTATTTGTGAGTGATACAGATTCTCAGCTGAAGAAAATGTTTTATCTGTAAACCTGTTGAGCGGTACGTTACTAAAACCAGTTGTGTAGTTATGTGTAGTTACAGTATCGTACACTGTATGCATCGCATTGCCATGGGAACTCGACGTGCATTTGGTTGGTGATGCAGAAATCGTATGAATATGTTTTTATGTTTGGTCCTGATTTGCTGTCAGGTTTATACTGCTGATACTGCAGCTGATAGAACACAGATTAGAACACTGATTATTCTATTTGTATTTATTGCAGAGAATATTCAATCTGTGACATTAATTTCACTTTGATTTGGCCACAAATTAAAGTGATATCCTGCATTATGGGACAGTGTCAGATGAAGATGAAGTTTAAAGTTTAACAGTTTTATTGTGCAGCTGTCCGAAAAAGGCAGCAGCACTGATTGGTAAAATAAATACATTACACCTCTTCCTTCATACACGTCTAACAGTTTTCTACCAGCAATCCTGTCCTGCATCATTTGCTGTAGCAGTGCTTTTTACCGTCATACATTTCTATATTCCACATTGTTCTCCATTAAAACAACCTGTTGACTTAAACAGCAGCATACAATCATTTCATTTTGTGTGGAAGAAGCGCCAAATGACGCGCTAAACGCCCACTTTTATGTGAACATGCACAGAGTTTGAAGCAGAAAGCCTGAGTTAACAAAGAAAGTTGATAACTACCTTTGTGATATCTGTTAACTCTGGCTGAAGCTTTAGTTTTTGTTGAACCAACTTACACAAAGAAAGCCTGACTTTGTCAAACTTGCTTCATAGTACAGCCCTCAGATGTCCCTCTTCCCAGCAACATTTTTCAGCTACTTATGGGGGATCCCAAGGTGTTCCCAGGCCAGTTGAGATATGCAATTCCTCCAGCAAGTTCTGGGTCTAACCTGGGGTCTCCTCGAAGTTGGTAATGCTTGGTAAACCTCCAAGGACAGTGCCCAGAAGACATCCTAATCAGACACCAAAACCACCTCAGCTGGTTGCTTTTGATGAGATTCTACTTCGATCTTCCTCCGAATGTCCAAGCTTACCCAATCTCAAAAGCTGAGCCCATTCACTGTAAGGGGCCACTTGTATCTGCAATCTCATTTATCCTGTCATTACCCAGAACTCATGACCATAGGTGAAGGTTGGAACAATGACCAATTGATAAATTTCGGAATCTTCACCGCAACGGTCCAGTGCAATGCCTGCATTATTGCTGATGCTGCCTCAATCCATCTTTTTATTTCAGGCTCCATTTTCCCATCACTTGTGAACAAAATGCCGAGATACTTGAACTTCCCGACTTAAAGCAACAACTCATCTCCAGTGCAGAGGGAGCAATCCACCTGTTTCGAGTGAATCTGCAGCATCACCACCTTATTGCCGTGGAGGGGTTTGTGTGTCTCTTTGATCCTAGGGTTTTTGAAGACAATAGCCCCTGATGGCATCTCCCAAATTGGTCCTAGAGTTGGGGCCAGACAAAAAGCAATTCGAAGACTCTCTATGAATTGATAAAGATGGAGCTTTGATGCCTTCCCTGAAACAGAGAGACCACAAGCTCTTCCTGGGGCCAGACCCAGGAGGAGAGTTTACAGATGAGCATGTGGTGGCCGAGCCTTCATCCGTGGGGCTCCACCCGCTGGGATAGGCGTAGGGATCAGATGCAACACAACCCAGGTGACAGGCAGGAGTAGGCACCTAGACATGCTGACTGCTGGCATGGCAGCTCTAAGGACATGGAAGGTCACATCCTTTAAAAACCATGTCAGCTGCTAATCTTGGATTATGTTTGTCCACCTGAAAACACACTGGAGAAGGGGAAAAAAGGACAAATTTTCTGCTTCATCAATAGCTAGCATCATGGTATTGGTATCTGTATTAATAAGACACCAAATTATACAATAAGATCCCAGAATAGCAACAGCCAATACAATCACATAATGACAAGCCCTTGCTTTAGCTTCCTGATTTGATTGACTTTCATTTGAAGCTTTGGACACTGATTGACATTAATGACTAATACCACCAGACACAGTGCCAATTTTAATATCAACATTTGAGTTAAGAATATACTTACTAGTAAACTTAAAACTAAAACATAACCAATAATATTGAGCCAAAATCCTGTGTATCTTTTCTTAGCTGCGTCAACCCAGCTACTACAATAACCTACAACGTTAGTTTCTACTGCTACAGGCCAATGATGTCAACGATAACAATAGTTTTTTTCTGTAATTAAGAGATACTCCTTTAATTAATGCATTGTGCTTCCATAAGTCTCCACTAAATCCAGAGAAAAATATCTGGCCCTTGTTTAAATTGAAAAAAAAAAACGGTTACGCAAGAGATCAGCATGCCTAGGTGCCTGTGTTTACCTGCTGTCCGGCTTACAATGCACCCGACCCCAACACCCTGCAGCGACTCCATGTTGTTTTTTTCAGGCTGTGCTCAGCCAAGTCCCAGGCCCATGGATCCAGGCTTGGCCACCAGATGCTCGCCGGTGAACTCGACTCCTGGGCCTGGCTCCAGAAGGGGGCCCCTATTCCGGGCAAGGTGCTGCAGCTTCTTTTCCGCCAATTCACTGGGGTCTTTGAATCACTCGTAGTCTGGCCAGTCCCCCAGGACCAATTTGCCTTAAGAGACCCTACCCGGGGCTATTGCCCCTGACAAGACAGCTCCCAGGATCACATGGACACGCAAACCCCTCCACCGCACTGAGGTGGCGATTCTACCATCTTCATTAGCGGGTATCTTACTTTTCTTACGACTTTTTTTTTAACATGGAAGTTTAATTGATAAATAACATGAAAATGGAAAACAACAACATTAACTTCTAATAACGCCAATAAGTTTTGACATTTTAAAACACTGTAATCTATAAGCTGTGAACTCGGAAAATGTCCACATGAATATAATTCATGGGTCATCCAAGTTGACTCTTTCCCACTTAAAGACTCTGAGGGTTTATTACTATGAGTGACCTATTTCTGCTTACATATTGATTAGTGGAGCGTTAAAAAAAAAATTTATTAATCTATGAGACCTATTAATCTTACAGAGGAGCCGCAGTCAAGGACATCATCAATTGACATCTCAACCTATTGTTGGGTACTTCAATGCCCACTGGACACCTAAAATTAAAGGGAGTTGCAGCTCGTTCAGTAATGCTTGCTCCTAATGTTGCTATGAATTTTTAAACATGTTTTTATTTAATGGCCTTGAAACTGTTTGTTCTAGAGATTTCTCTCTGGGCAGCTTTCAAACATGGCAATATAAGAGCCTCTATGCTTCCATTTGCTGATACTGCGACCGCCCCACACTGTGCTCACTGTATGTACTGTACATATAAGGTTAACTACCAATCTGCAAAATGGACAAATTCCTGATCGCTTGGCAGTGGGTAATAAAAACCGAATTATTCACATAGAGCCGATGCTGGGCCATGACTAATATGTTCAGTGTGTGATGTGTGTATGGAAAGGGTAATCTGCAGAGTCTAGCTCCCAATAACTTGACCCAGGGGGCAATAAATCCCATAAAATCCATATTGTATTGCCTAATGAGACCAGCAGTGCTCTTTCATGTATTTCAAGGCATTATTAATACAGCAGGTGATCATTTAATCTTCTTTAAGTTCAAAATTCAAGAATAGTTTTTAAAATCAATAATGTAGGTGCATTTAACAAAGGCCTAAATGGTAAAATTATGAAAGAATCAGCAAGCCAAAAGATCATTTTCATTTGTTATTCAGTTTCAGATATGAGGAGGAAAACTTGTTTTTAAGATATAAAACTCAACACAGCCACAGAAGAAAATCCAAAGCCTCTTTTGGCTTTAAATCTCTGGCTTTAATTTACGGAGCTAATAACGGGGAATAAAATCTAATTATTCACTTTAGTGCCCCGACACAAAGAGATTAGGAGGGGATAAAGAGCATGCGATAATCTAGACTAGAGAATGGATTAAATCACATTTTTTTCTCAACCCTGTCTGCAACCCAAAGGCTGAAGAAGTCCAGGGTTACTTAGTAAGTGAAGGGCTTCACATGATGCCTAAAGGCCTCAGACGTTCAGACGTTCTTCATTTGAAGCAGCCAAATTGCGAAAAATTTAAGTTTGAAATATAATACTTAAAACTTTTCACAACCAGCGTTCTGAAACTATTTGCAGCTTCTAACCACATGAGCAGAGGGAGAACAAGAGGGCAGGTGTGGATCATGGATGTATTATGGGAACTGGACACAAGTGCTACCCATTCACTTGAATGAAAACCAATCATTGGACATTTAAGCCCCCAACATTTTCTAGTTTCCAGGTGTCCTTCAGCATTGTTCAGCCCACTGCACATGCTCCAACTGACTAGGCCCATTTGGCCCACGGACTTTACAACACACACACAATTTTTTTCTAAGCTTTACAAATAAAAACATTCATGGCTTAAACATTCATTGCACAGTACAGTAAGATTAATAATTAATCATGTTTGCAGTTAAAGGTGACCTATTAGCAGTTTTATAGACATCTATTTCATTCCTGTGGTCATTTTGGGCCACTGCAATACCCAGAGCGACCATTAGGAAATTTGCCAGCTGGAAAGCCTAAACAATGAGCTGACAGATGCTAAAAAGCCCCATAGAGATGATGGGGACCTGCAGAGTTGGGTGATAATTCTCTGTGGGTTTGTCATTTTAGGCAACCATATTCACATTACACAGACATTTGATCCACTGTTAATATAAGAATATGATTAGTACCACTTTAAAGAGACTAGATGTGAGCAGGAGGCGATAAATTAGTGTTGGGATTGCTGAGATCTCAAAACATGACTGCACACTGTTTTGGGGGATGTAGTTTTTTCGTGTGTGCTGGAGAATCATTGCAAGTTAGAGCCGCCTGTGATGTTTGGTGCATTTCAACCTCTTTAATGAGATTCCCTTGCCAGCAGTTGTGTCTTGTGTGGCTTTTTCAGGAAGGATGGCATGCTGTATAATTAATGTGCTGGTGTTGAATTCACAGCAGGGAAATAGTGCTGATACGCTCACCTTTAAGGACAAACAGTTGCCAGAGGAGACATAAAGTGGAACAGCATGAGACTGTGGAAAAATGGCATGTTTACACCAGCTTAGGACATAAGTCTGTCAATGGGGTCAAGTCTGAGCAGAATGATGCAGCTGCTGATGAGCTCTGTGGAGGGGTTGGTCAGGGACATTGAAATTAACATGAGATAACTTCTGTTTGTCAAATCAAATATCTGTTCCTAGCCTCTTCTGTCAAAAGAATTTTGAAAGTGGTAGTTGAGGTTTGAGACATATACTAACTGGGGCAGGTGGTGAAATGAGATGCGACACTTATCAAAGGTCTTGCAAGTAGGGCAACAGATTGACTGAAATATTCCGGTATTAGGGCTTTGATATCAATACAATGCTTCAGAGACAGAAATGTTGATTGGTTAGACCACCCCTTTGGTTCAAACAAAAAAGAAACCTCAACAGCTTATGGATGAATAGCCTTGAAATCTAGTACATATATTCATGGTCCCCAGAGGATAAAGCTTGCTGACCCTACTGACTTTTCCTGCAGCACCACCAAGTTAATATTGGAATACATTAATAATTGTTGTATGAATTACCCATAGAATCCGGCATACATGGTTACAACAGGATGAATCCTAATGACTAATGGTAAATCTCTGACTGTGAAATATTATCTAACGTCATTCAATACTGATAAGATTTGTCTGATGTGAACTGAAAATTCACTTTGTACTATACAGTGGTTTTTGACAGACTACATACAAAACCAATGTCATCACTGTCAGCCCCAACTGTATTTGTACTCAAGTGCTAATGTTAGCATGCTGACACATGGACCTATGATGATTTACATTATACCTGCTAAACATGACATTTGCATTGTCAATGACATCTGCATTTAGCTCAAAGTACAACACTGCCAAAGCACAACCTTGTTGCTACAAAATTTTATTCTTAGTTTTCAAATGACGTATGCTGTCTAAACAAATTCAGTTTTACAAAAACTTTGTACCTCACATTTTCTAAGGATGCATTTGAGATGGCACCAAAAATGATATTTGGGTTCAATACTCACTGCTATGTGGAATTTTATACATAACCAGGTCTAAGAGTCAACAAGCAAAATTTGCTGTGTATCTGCCACAGTGATAATGCAGTAAGGTTTTTTTTTTTACTTTATTGTGACAGCTATATTCAGCCTTTATCACTTTACATAGACTGGTACTGAATGGAAATTTGAACAGAAAATAATTTTCAAGCAACAAAAAAGACATCATCAATTTGGATAAGATTATTAAACAAACGTGTTCATGGATCATTTCACTGAGCTGAGACATTCAGATTTGTCCTAATCCAGTCTTCGAAAACAAGAAAATACACATTTCAACTTTGATCCAAAACACCAGATGGCTCATGTCACAATATGCAGCACCAGTTGAAAACATTATGAAGTCCACCTTGCTGAAACTAAGGCATTCTCATACAAGAGTCCTGCCATAAATGGTGCCTCAGTGAAGGTTCATTTATTTATTTTGGTGAGGTGCTGTTTTGAGACTACAGTCATATGTAAAGCTGTCGTTTGTGATGCTGTTGAGTGTGTTAGACTGAGAGGTGTTAAGGAGATTCCTGCTGTCACGGATATAAATGGGCAGTACAAAGTATTACAAACAAATCTCAGTACATCGACTGGTAACTGAGAGTATTTATTTCTAAATGTATGTAACATGAAGATGACACAGCAAAAAGTGGAACTGAATGAGGTTTGCAAAGTAAAAGTTACATGCTTATTGTTCTGTGCACTTAATCATTAGATGAGCTGTAAGTTATGTCAATAAATTTGGCTTCATAACAGAAATTATTCTAATACCGCAAAATTGTTGTGGTAATGATTTATTCAAATTGAGACCGAGCTGATGGTAGAGTGGACAAAAGAATTTGTATGACATTGCATAGGAAACTGCACAAACTCTTAAAGTAATCAGTTTAACTTTCCATAACACCAGATTTAGAAACTGGAAAGAGGTAAGATAATATAAAGAGAAATAAGAGGATTTTTACCAGTGTATGCTTTATACACATCTATGCTCGGATTTGTTTGTTTTTTACCAACATTCACAAATAAGATAAAATTTGTCATTAAAAAGTCTACACACAGGACTCATGACTTCACTTTTTCAGGAAATTCCGGCTATGGCCCTGAAAAACGTAGCTACACAGTATGGCACTATAGTGTCTCAATTTTTGACTTAAAATATTTAAGTGACACATGATGAAGCTCTTTCAGATTTGAATTTTTTCCTCACCAGTGTCCGAATGGCAGGATGATGAAAATATACAACTGTGATGTAACATGACTGGGTTGAATGTGGTCCAAAGACAGCTAAACCGCTGTCTTGATTAAAAGCAGTTCTATTGTGAAAGCTTGAATATAACGTTTTCTGAGATAATAGATTCTATTTCAATCATGTACTATTGTTGCTGGAAAGACATGACTGCCCCCAAGTGGCAAGAGCACCATTTAAACACATTGTAAACCCTGAGAATGTAACATCTGAAACTAAAGGTCACAGCAAAATGTCTGCTTCAGCAGTTATTCATATGCTTCCTCTTCCATAGTAATAGTACAGTTTTAAATTTCAGGCAGCTGGTAGAAGTTTGTCCAGTATACAACATGATCAGGTACAGTTTTCTTGGTTCCTTCACTTACGTGTCAACAGGACAGTGAAACCCTCAGTGAGTCACTCAAATGCTCATTTAAACTGAGTTTATTTCAATGTCGTCTGGCCTGGCCAAACATGGCACTAACTGTGGTGTGATTTGCAGGCAAGTTTCCTCTCCCACTGTTCTTCCACCACTTTATAAAGCGCCAAGGAAGCTTTAGCATCCTCCACAGAAGAGTGGCCCCTTCTCCCAGTCTGAGGACACAAGAAATGATGATTTTAGCATCATGTTGGTAACATTTAGGAAACTGTGACATTACCATAATGTTTCACCTCAAAAAGTGATTCCCACAGCTCCACAAGGTTTATTTAGCTGCATTTCTATTCCATTGACACTGCACACATCTTTCATTCCCCGTGTAAACAAAGAGATAACTTCTCCTACCTGGATGTCACGGTTAAAGATGGCCTTCGTGAGTCTCTTCAGTGAAGCACACTGATTCTCAGGAAAGCCAGCCCTCTGGTTGAGCAGAGGGATTCGGGATGTATCCCTGGTGAAGGCATTGGGGTGAGTGTAACTGAGGGCCTTGAAGTCATTGTGGATGGCATGGCCGATCACCACCTTCCCATTGATCAGCTTCAGTATCTATAATAATAATAAAAATAATAATGCATTGGTTTTATATAGCGCTTTTCTGGACACTCAAAGACGCTTTACATTGCATTATTCATTCACTCCATACTCGATGGTGGTAAGCTACGTATGTAGCCACAGCTGCCCTGGGGTAGACTGACGGAAGCGAGGCTGCCAATCTGTGCCATCGGCCCCTCTGACCACCACCAACCACTCACTCTCACACTGCATTCACCCAGGCTTCCTGGTGTTCCCTCACGGTCTCCCATCCTGGTACTGACCAGGCCCTACCTCGCTTCGCTTCCGAGATCTGACGGGATCGATCATCCACAAGGTGGTATGGCCTTAAAAACTGATCTTATAAAATCTCATCTCCGATTCTCTCTGAAAAATAGACAAACCATGTTGACCACATATCCCTAAACATTGTCTGATCCAGACTTGCTTAGAAATCTGCTTTTGTTTTTTCTCAATGCAAAGTATTATTATAGATACAGAAAGTTGTTGCACCACAATCACACGAGACGGCGCACCTCTCCCTGATTGGTCATTTTGACACAATAATCTATGTAAACTGCACCACTGTGTTTAAAAACATTAAATGTTAAAGGCAGAGCGGGTACCAGAACAATACCATTCAATACCTATTACTTATGATGACGTAAAACAACAACGTTAAAAAACCTGTAAAAATTTTGGAGATAATGGCAAAACAGATATTTTCAGCTCATTTAAATACACTAAAACTGTTTAATTTGATGGTCATGTGTTGTAAAAGAATACATTAATATTTGTAAAAGTATAGATTTTTGATGTAGACATTACGTGCAGTTTTGGTCTTTGTCGTTTCTTACAGTCAACATGTAAATCAATACCTTTTTCCTCTGTGATTTTACTAGATATTATCTGTAATTTAACAAATCAGGAAAAATCTGTAAAATAACACAAAAGAAATATGTTTAATCCTTAATATACATCATTTTTTAATGGCAAATATCTGTAAAATAATCATATTTTGCTGATTTTAACACAGTAAAAAAAGAGTGTAATTTTTAGGGCTGGACCCTAATAATCGAATATTCGTTCACTGCGGTGGTATTCGAATAGTAAATTTGACATTCGACTATTAGCAAAAAAAAATGCAGATAAATACTGTTTAAAAAAAAACATTATTTGCCACTTTATATGTAAATCTTGTAGTGTGTCCATGTCGGGGATTAGAGAGAAGAGTATCTGTAAAGTTTGTCCTTCAGTGCGTAACGCAACCTGATTTTAAAATGTGCTATCCCTATAGTCTGCTCTTCTTTTGATTAGGAAAACTCAAATAACCTGTTGAGAACAAGCTTTACACCAATCAGTACTGGGATAAGTAAAACAGGTAATTACAGAGATGAAGGTGTTGCAGAAATGAACTCTGCATTCCTTCTTTGGGCAGGTAAATAACAAGCATGTTGCCATGTGTTGACCTTTGATTGAAGCTAATCAGTGCCATGTTATAGATGAAGACTGCTGAGTTAAGATGCGTCATCAGCAGGCAGCCTGTACTCAAACATGTAACAGCTCCTTCATTTTGTTGCGTATGTGCTGTTTTTTTCACACTTTTTGTCGTCTCTAAATATTTTTTCATATCTAAAAACAGTCAACATTAATATTAACGCATTCTTACCAATGCACCTGACTGAGAACGATAAGAAATACTATATTAATCGTGGGCTCAGAGCCATTTACTCCAAGTCCTACACATCATGCAGAGCAGCTGCCACATGCCTTTCATAGCCTAATGTACATGTCAAGTCTCACGTTTTACCTCTAAGACTCACATTTCAGTGCCTCTGATCACCATCTGTGATATAAAACGTCACATTTCCACAAAGACATAGAAATAAAAAGTGCGCAATGTATGTTTAGCACCTCTCCTGTATCATTAAGGGTCTTGGCAGAAGGTTGAAGGGTTGCTGTTTGTACCCACAGTCAGAAATAATTTCTTTTAACTGAATGACCACAGTATTTCTCCAGCCATCTGCAACAACATATTTTCTATTATCGAATTACAACACTGAAATGGCAAAAAATATGGAGAATATTTATGATAATAGTTAAATTAGGAGCCACAATGTCGCAGAGCGGTCATGACAGCAAACAAAATTACTTAACCATCTCTACATGCATGGAAAAGTTAACTTCAATTGGCCTTTGGACAGCAAAATACATCTTTAATAATGAAACAAAGTCCCATAAATAGATCAGCACAGAATGAAACCCATTTCCTAGTTTCAGGTAACGCAGGTCACATATCCTATAACGTGGCATCACTGTGATGCACCAACTAAAGGACGTATGATTATAACAAGTGCCTGAGAAAAAAGTATGGAGTAGAATAAACAACACAACATCTTCAAATTTCCAAAGCACTATTTCACCTAATAATGTGATTTGTACCGATCAAGTCAATGCCAAAAGAAAAAATGCATTATTGATTTCTCTACAATCCATAGATTTGTCTGTTTAGATGAACACAAGATGGTCACCTGCTGCAGAGAGCCATAAAACCAGCCGTTGTGCATACAGTCAATATATTTGCAAGTGTGTGCATGTGAAGCAGCGCGATGGGCTCATACCTGTTGCATAGGTGTGGTCTGTTAGATCTCCTGTTACCCGGCCTTCTACTGCAACCTGAGCTTCCTCTGTTTGGACAAATTGACACAGTGAACTGAGCTGACAGGCAGCCAGATTTCCCTCTCTGTTTATCTCCATCTGTTTTTGTTTACCTGTCACTTACTTTCTATCTTATGGTGACGCATACAAATAAAAACACCAAATAGAATACAAGTGTTATGATTCTTACAAATAAATTAAGGCACTATAGATGGTGGGAAAGTATTTTTTAGATATTTTAGAATTTCCCATTTTTTCTTAATTTATTTCGATCCAGGAAAATAAACATACTCTAAACTTTTCCTATTTGTTTTGTCACCTCTCTCCTCCTCTCACTGTGTTTCTCTATGCCGATCTGTCTTTCGTTCTCCCTCCATCCATCCGTTTAGGGTTTCCATGATCTCATTATGTGCCTATGAAAAGGGACAGGTAATGCAATCTGGCATGGCGTGGCATGACTTGTGTGTGTGTGTGTTGATTACCTGAACAGCAGTCAACAGAGTCTCTATTTCACCCACTTATCTCGTCTAGAAATAATCATCTAATCAGACGTGCACACACACACACACACACACACACACACAAATATACAATACCTGCATGGGAGCACAGCTTCTCTGCATACAGTGCATGCACATAGCACATACAGGCTTGCAGCTGGATGGATACACACTTATGTTTATTCCCTGGGGACTAATCTTAATCACAACCAAGACATGCTCAACCGCAGCTTTAAACATAAAGGACAAGTCTGCTCATATTGTACATTTCTCTTACTGTTAAATGCAGCACTGTTAAAATCCAATTGAAAGACCAAAAACAACCAATGATTAATCTTTGTTGATAACTGTAACCATCATCTGTGGGTCTGTGTAGCGCCACTGTATGTATTTTGAGTTTATACTAGTGTTGGGAAGTTTTAAGGTTGTAAACTTTATGTGGCACACCAAGCTAAGACTGTTCAACACTAACGCCAAGTCCGTGTTATTGTACGGTTCGGAGACCTGGAGACACACAAAGAGCCTGGACAGCAAGTTGCAAGTCTTCATCAACACCTGTCTTCGCCAGATCCTGCGCATCAGATGGCCGGAGCGAATCTCCAACGAGGAACTCATGCGCCGGACGAACCCAATCACCAAGAGTATCCAGATGAGGATGTGGGGTTGGGTTGGACACACCCTGCGTAGAGGACAGGCCCATATTCCACGCCACGCCTTGGACTGGAACCCACAGGGGAAGCGGAAGAGGGGCGACCAGTCACCACCTGGAGAAGAACTCTACAGGCAGAACTAAAGTTCACCAACATGACCTGGGGTGAAGCCAAGAGAACAGCCCAACACAGAACAAAATGGAGATCTGCAGTGCGGGCCCTGTGCTCCGACCGGAACGAAGAGGATTAATGATAATGAAACTGCATGTGGACTTCTAAATATATTTGGAATTAAGTGGAAGGAAAGCAATTTAAGCCTCATTACTGTCTCCTAAAAA
>OMNN01052180.1:0-15591 GCA_900302755.1 Chromis chromis
GTACTATGTGGTGTTCTGATGGAAAACCTTGGATGTTGACATCAGTGTTGATGAGACTTAGACACCCAAATAAACATTGTCCCAGAACAAGCACACTCCCTCATGCAAATGGAAATCCCAAATGTCACTGGCCTACCCCCGCAGGAAAATGCACCCCACCACATAGCAATAACATCAAACAATCAGGAACATCTTGAGGAACATGACAATGGCCCAAGATGTTGATTTGACCTCCAAACTTCCTAGACCCCATTCTGATCAAGCATCAACAGGATGCAGTGGAACAAGTTTGATTGACAGAGGCCCCACTGCACAAGCCAGAGTACCCAAAGGATCCACTGCCAACGTCCTGGTGCCAGACCCCATAGGACACCCTGAGAGGTCCTCTTGTCCATGCCTAATGGTTCAGAGCATTTTTGAGCACATAAGGGGGACCAACACAATGTGAGACAGGTGGTCATAATGTTATGCCTAATCTGTGTATAACAAGCTTTTAAAATACCACACATGGTTAAAGATTAAACCAGTGGTTTCCAATCTTTTGGCATCTGACATCTCCCAAAAAGCAGCATGTAGTTGGGGTCACATTTGAGATATTTACAGCATAAGTGGTGAAAAGCTCCACCAAATATCAACAGCTTCTCATATGGTTCAATTTCATAAATGTTCAAATGATCCAATATCTAAAAAAAAAACAACATAAATAAATAAAGAGTCCAAAAACCTTTTGTGTATCAGAACTTTTTCTTTCAAATAATAATCTGATGGCTCCACAGATTTATCTGATGTCCCTTTATTTAAAACTGCATATAGTAGTTGAAACTAGATCCATCTCCAGCAGCGACATGCAGCTGACATGCTGATGCTTCAGTATTATTAATCTAATGATGTTATATCATGATTTATCAGTCAGAGCGACCAAACCAGTGCTATTACTTACAACATTTCGTGGCTATTATGTGTGCACCTTTTCATTACATTTCGATAGATTTACTTAAGCAAAGAATCTGAACTCTTCCTCCAGCACTGGAAACATGAAAGAAATAAACATGTCACCCTCTATTGTTTAGGTATGAAAACACATAGCCTATCAAAACTGTCATAAAGCACTGCAACTCTTCTAAACTAAAGACACACAGAACTTTCTTTAGCTCTCTGGAGCCTCTTCCTCAATATTCACCAGTAAAGGCCTCCTCATGTGGCCTCTGAGCCTCAGACCTACAAATTTGTGTCATCAATCTTCATCTCACTGACAGACCGACAGAATAGATGACACATACCGCTGACCTCAACACAAAGTAATTCTTTCTTTTTCCTAATTTTGGTAACATAGCTGCACGCATTTAAACGTATAGTACAGTGTGTGAGTTTTTCTCTGACACTTAATAATGCTTTCAAATGTATTAATTTGTCTGTATCTCTTTTAAAAAATCACAACCAAATGGAAAGTGCTGGTCCATAAGCTCCTATTGGCTTATGAACGGGGTGATAATAGTTTCCCATCAGGTAACGAAGAGAACAAACAGCTGCTTGAATGCTCTTGTGTCCTCCGCAGACAAGCATCGGCCACCAAGTCCCGATTCCTGCATATCTCATTAGGTGTTATTGACATTACTGTCCTCTGCAGTACAGTACCTCCCCTTTCCAATCTCTCCGAGGACCAACATACTTCCTCCCGCTAGAAAAACTATTTGAAGCACATGGACGCTAAATAAATCAGCAAACCTTCATGTGTCCATCCTCCTCATGTTAAAAGCATTAGAAGATACAAGTCAGGATCAATAACCGAATCAGCAGGACACAGCTGCCTAGTATGTCTCTCGGCACTGTTCAGTGAACGCAGATGTCTTAGATGTCAGACCTCAGTTGTCATAACGGATACTCCAAAACTGATTGGATTTACCGATTCTTCCCTATTGGATGGAATTTGAGTCTGGGGCAGGAATGATTTGTATTTCCTAAGTCTTTATTCCCACATTTCTATTGTAACAAATGACCACAGGAAAAGGAATGCTTACCAAACTAATAATAACTTGGACAGGCAACTATCTAAGTCCACAGCCCTCATGTCAAACCGACTTCATCTCAACAATAAGAGGTCATTTTGCAAGCTTTGGTACTTATTTGAAAATGGCTCATGATCAAAAGGAGACAAAAAATATTTGATATTGCAGCACCAGCTATAGAAATACACCATGGAAACATTCAGGAAACACTGTCCGATTGCTCCTCTAAACATCAGTTAATAAACCTGTGATATCCCTGCTGTTTGCCAATAATCTGAAATATTACAATGCTGAGATGCAAGCTGAAAACGTGTTTATGATGGTAATGATGATGGCAAGGAAGGAAGTCACCACGACAGATAATTAGTTACACTTAATGGTTAGTTTAGGAAGCAGTTTAGCAAATGCTAGTACGAAAAACACAAGCCCCTGTGAACCAGACCAAAGGTCAGAGGTCATTCAAGGACAGCTGAGAAGCTTTAAGGAACCTGTCACAGAGAGGAAAGTGAGCTTTAACAATCTGCTCAGTAGCAAGTAAAAATGAGACAAAAGGCCAGTTGTTGTCAAGATTTGGCAAGCTTGAAAAAAGGACACAATCAATCACGGCTCTGAACGTTTAGGAAGAATGCCAATTGTCATTATGTTCTTATTCAAGCATGCAATAACAGAGAGAAAGAGCATAGAGCTTGTGTTTGGTGATGCAGAGCCAAATTGTGAGTGTTGGATGTGTGAATATGGTTCATAAATAAGGGAATCTTCAGTGAGAAGATGAGGTTGCCTCACTCAGTAGCTCACATGTTTCTCATTTGTCCCATCAATGCAATATTCATGCTTTAAAATAACAACTATTTCAGAGACCGTATAGTTTATGTTTGAATCAGATGTGACAATCTTACTGGCACACAGATTTTTCACTTGCTGTGCACATATTTTTTGCCTCTTCCATTTTTTTTTTATAGTCTTCATAAAACTTAATTTGTTTCCTCCCAGTGCAAGAAAAAAATTACTTGAATGATGGAAACTGGGTGCTGCTCTGTTTTTTTTCCACACTTTTCCCTCAGGGATACAAATACACTTGTTCCATTAACGCATTAATGAACAAATGTCTGGCATATTCAAAAGTAAAACACATCTTCCTAACTAGGAGGAAAAAATAGACCAGGACACCCACCTGCCCTGAAAGTAGTTGTGTTAACTTTTGCCTTGTATCTCTGTGAAAGCCTAACTTGGTTCTTCTACATCTGGAAAAGCTATCCTGTTTGGTTCTCCCATAGATAGGAGAGAAAATCTCTTCCACAGAAAGGACGAAAGGGCCGTAGATTTATGCCTTATGTTCCGCAGACTTCTCGGTATCTTTAAGAAAAAAAAGCGACTGACTTCACAGACATGGAATAAACATGATTAGTGCTTAGGAAACAAAACTGTACTGAAGATTGTTTTTAATCTTGGACTATATTTTAAACATGTCGATAAAGTTGTGTACTCAGTGTCAGTGCTGCCATTGCTATTTGCTGTTGTCATAAATTTTACCATTAACCAGTTCTTTCATAGTGTAGGTGCCTGTTAAAGCAATAGTTCATCTTATAATAAAAATTCATTCATGTCCTTCAAAACCTTGTGTTGGCCTGAAACGTAGTGAGATTTGCATGTCCAAAGACTTGCACCAGGTTTGCAAGCTCAGCTCTGTGATAGTCTTCCACTAAACAACAAAAAGGAAAGACAGCATATTCCAAGAAGACCAAAAAATGATAACAAAGCTTCTCCAAAAAGCTCTCACTGAAAAACAATCAATTCTTCACTTCCTCGCTCTGCAGCCAAACAGCTGCATTACCAGATATTTTTCCAGGTTTCTGACTGATGAAGGCCAAAAGAAATTTATGTCCCTTGAAGTAGTGAAGCGGAGAATGTAATATGCCCACTTGAATGATCGCAAAAGGGATCTCTAATTTTCCTTAAAATAATGCTGACGCTGGAGGGCCATAGCCAAACCAAGTTCACGATAGATAACCTCCACTGCTACTGTAAGATTCTCACAGCGAGCCTCAGGAGCACATGGTTAATCACACAGGCCATTAGCTCCGAGCCATTCAGCATTAACCTGATAAACAATGGTGCCTTAATGCATTTGGAGGGATGAGGGTGTGCGTGTTTAGTGTGTGAAAACTTCCCCACCATATGGCAACCATTAGGGCTCTAATGAGCTTCTTCCTCTGATAGCTATGCTGAGCATGTAGCACTTGGATTGCCCGGTGTGTCCTCCTGTCTGACCATCTACCTTCAAGTCTTGGCATATGATTCTTACAGTTAATGGTGGACTTGAGGAATGAAAACAGGAAGGGAAGGAACACATCCATCCATCCATCCATCCATTAGCTAGCCCTGCTTTATCCTGTTAAGGTTGGTGGGGGGCTGGAGCCTACTGGGCAACAGGCATCGTACAGCCTGGACAGGTTGCCAGTTCATCATAGGGTTAACACCAATACATGGACAACTATGCACGCTCACACTCAGAGATCCGGGAAATTTACAGTCACCAAGTAAGCTAACTTGCATGCCTTTGGACTGAAGGAGGAAACTGGAGAAGGTGTTTACCACTGCATCACCGTATCACCCCCATAAAGACAGCAATATTAGCAAATGACAAAAAAGTATTCAATCTTATAGTACTTTTTTTTTTTTTTCCAAATACGCTTTTGTCTATCCACAAGAAGAGTCACATGTGTCTGCAGTGCAGTTTCTTTGCTTACATCATTGATCTTCTCATCTGATTCTCTGTCATCCAATTACTATTAGTCACAAGACTTCAATGTTCACCTTTAGCTTCCTGTTATATATAAATAGTACTAAAAGTGACACCTGTAGCACTGTAAATGGAAAAAACAGTATGATATTGTACTTTTAGTACAGCAGCATTGGCTGAAAGAATAAGCCACCTGGCCTTTGAATTTTACCAAGAGGAAGAAGAGGAAGAAGTCCTTCCATCTTGTCAGTATGCACTTTTTTGCATTCTGTCTGACAATGAGTGATTCAGCAAAGCTTGAATCTATTCCTGGATGTATTCTGCTGGGAGCATCAGTATCTTTTAACAGAATTTTTAAGTAATCGCCGCCATTGGCGATCGCTTAAAGAAACATTTTTCAAATATTTTTTTCTCCTGTATAGTTCCAGGTTTTCAAAGAAAATGTCTAAGGAGAAAAGTCCTGATTACTCAGTAATTAAGTTCATATTACACCAGGCCAGCCAGCCATACCTGTATCTGATCATCTCTGAAGCTAAAGTTAATATAGTTTTTGGTGAACCTTCTCAGTAACCACTAATAAGAAGAACATGAGACCTGCCAGATAAAGCAGTGACCAACCTGACAGAGGTAATTGCACCATCTGCACTCCTGTTCTTATGAAAACAAGAAACATTATGACATCCACACCTCACAAACTTCAACACCATAGTGGTCAGCAACTAAATTTTGGTTAAAGAGACCTTTGAAACGAGACCAAAACAAGCACCATCATTACAACCATATGGTTCCAATCATATCCTAAATGAATTACTGTCTTCTGCACACTTCTGACACATTCAATGCCTTTAATCTGTTCACTGGGCCTTTAGGTTGGTGTCCAACATACAGGATTAAACTGTTTTAAGACCTCATTTAATGACAATAATTTATATTGGAACTTGGAACAACTGTCCCAAAATCTATCCTTGCTGACAAAGAACTGGGGAAAACTGAAATACAAGAGGCTAATGTTGCTCTGAAGTCAAAATCTTATAATTGACCTTCAGCTCTGCAATAGAACTAAGTGCATGGAAAGTCTTCTGGAAGATAAGTCTCTGTGTGGTATGTTTGTTTACTTATGGTGGAAAATTCATTCCAAACCTGGAAAAGACATCACTGTTCACTAAGGCTGTGAGAACAATGACAGGAGCTAGTAAGACTTTTTCTTATAACAGAACTTTACCTGACACTGTCATTTTTTACCAAATCAAATCTTGGAGTAGATGTTTTAATTTTTTCTCAACTATGTTTTTATTGTAACTACATCATGATATTTTGACTTTGAGCTTAATTACTTCCAGGAATTTGAAAGAGAATATAGTTACTTTCTACTTTTAAAGACAAATCCTTCAGGTTTGGAGCTGTACAAGTAAAATTAAGCAGATTTGCAGGGACGCATGATATTAGGGCCAAAGATCGGTGGAAGCAGTAGAAGAGAGAGGATTAAACACTGGCTGAGGAGCCATAAAGGACATATTCAATATCAAGAGAGGACATTACCAGATCATTTTTTAAAGTCTTCCCAAGGTGCATATAGTCTTGAGCTATATTCAAAAGCCATTGGATGAAAGTTAACAATTTACAAAATGTTCCTTTAACCAGTCTTAAATTTTACATTGAATGTTAATTCAGGAAACCCAAACATTTACTTTTAAACTGGACATAACAGTACAAGGTCTTAGCAACAACACCTCCATAGAGGCCTCCGAGGGTAAAAACAATTAAGATGACAAAACAGCACATGTCTAGCATTTGTTGTAAACAGGATCTCTACTCCTTCTGAGCCGAAACACAAGAGACCCGAGGGTTTTAAATCCAGATAGCTGAGTCAGCATCTTTCCCCCCCAACTGTTTAATTCAGCTCAGTCCCTCTACATGCTCACAATCCAGTGGAAAGAGACACTCCTTACCATATCTAGGTTACCATACACTTTAATTCAATCACAGATAAATTCTGTTCTATTAAATCCATTACATGCAGCATTTAATGAACATTGCTTCCTGCAATTCAATATTTTATCCAACAGAATCAAATACCAAAGATTCTAAAACCCTTCTCTCTCCATCTCCGTCTCATTAAAACACATATAGGCACAACTTAACACACTCATGTCCAAGTTCAGGGGTTTACATACATGGACATACACACAGACAGGTGTGTTTCATTTAATAGGAAAGGAAACCAATCCAGACATGAGCTCAGTGACGGAGGTGAGAATCGAGCCCATGGGAGAGAGCCCAAGGTCCTGGGGATTAAGCCTTCAAGTTCATATGAAGACAGAAGATTCCCATGTGAGGAAAATGTGATTTACATTGCAACCAGAACAACTGAAAGTGCTTTCTGTAGCACTACCCAGATTGAGAGGCTGGTAATAACACCGTCCACTCTACTTTTATTGGTGCATATCATTTCTTTAAACAATAAATTCCCCCTTTGACTTTGGTGACGTCTTTGTGTGTGCACATGTTTGAAAGACGGAAAGGCAAAACCTTGTTTTTCCTCGAAAGTAAAAAGATTTTTTCAATTACTCTAGTTGCTTCTATCACAACCTGAACAACCCAAGAACTTCCTATTATCTGCTGACGTCGTTAGCTGTCTCATTACATCGCTAAAACCTCCAGTAGAACAGGATCCAGTCTTAGGCACTGTCAATAACCACTATTCTATAAAGTGCTTTGAAAACAGCCAGACTTCTTTAGTGAGAACCAGATGGTTTTTGTCCTCACACAGTTATGTGCCAGTGGTCTCTTAATTTCATGCAGGCCCATACACCAATTTCACCAAAGCAAAGCCTAATCCACGGCTTAATAGAGTGAGACAGACTGGTATTCACAAGCAGGGGTAAACGCAACTTTACAAAGCAGGCTCCAGTGCCTCAGCACATGATCTGGGCTGTTTATAACCTCACAGTGTCAACACCATGGCCTTGGTGTCAGTGACTGACATACATTTCCATCGACGATGCCTACTGTCTCATATCAGAGATTGGAAGCAGGTGGCCCCTACAACAGTGGGCTCTACCACCACGACTTGGCAGGAACACCAAAGAGAGTAACAGTTCAAGGGACCAATCAATGATGAAGGGTTAGAAAAGAGTGGAGAGGCAGCAGAGCATGGATTAGTTTGAAGTGTTACCACAGCTAACACTGCTCTGCGTTGCTCTCCGTGTATGTTCTACATTTACTGAACTGTGCTAAAAAGGCAGGGCTGATTTATTGTCTCTACAGCTTTCCTTCTATATTCTTCCTCCTTCTACTTTACTTAGTATCTGAATAAGTGTAGACACTATTAAGGGCTCATTTTGTGCCACTTTTCAGTAAATTAATGAAAGTTTCACATGTTCCAAGAATGTGTCTTTCAATTTTCAACTCAAAATACTGCAAAGATATTTGATTTCACCATAACTGTATAACTCCTGGTTTTAGTCTCGTTCTAAAGAGACTGTTCCGGTGTCTGCAGCTTGAAATGCAGCTGGGCTGCTGCAGTCCACGCCCCCCTTCAGGAAGAAGACTCTCTCCATGTCTTTGATTGACAATGTGGAGCAAAACAGTTGACCACACGCCAGCCTACTGAGACATAAATCCACAGGCAACTTTGGATTGTTTGGGTTTTCTGTTCTCTGTTTATAATTCGTAAGGTCTTTACCTTACTATGTTAAGTGCTGTGAGATGACATATGTTGTTAATTTGTACTATATAAATAAAATTGAATTGAATTAAATGTTCATTTAATTTTCTGAAAAAGAAACAGAAAAAAATATGTAAATAAGCTTCAGCTTCATTGTGAATTATGTTGTATTGAAATTCAGTAGGTGTGAGCACAGAAAGCAGAGGAGGCAAACACTGGTTGAGTTTAGGCTTCACTGAAGCACAACAGGCAACATGAAAACACAGTAACCAACAACCAGCCCATATTTATAGGTTTCAAGCCTGCCTTACAGTTCCCATCATTGCTGATGGTCCTTCAGCTTTATGATTTCCACAGAGCTCTAACCTGTGGATATTCAATCAAAGCTAATGGTAACGTTTTTAGTGGATTTTCCTATTGTTGTGCTAACATTGCCATCAAAAATAAAATTCACTGATTGTTCTCGTGTTCACCGTTACAGCCAACAGCAGAACATTTGGTGTGCTTTGCTTGTGACTGAGAAATTTCGGAGTTAGCAGATGCAGCTTTAAAAACTAAAGGCAGATTGTGAGCTGCTCATTCTAAATGGCAACCTGAATGCAGTGAGCAGTGAGGGGGCAGGAATATGGATTATATGTCATCAACTCTTGAGAGACATATCTGACTCTCAAGTTGTTAAAGGCTCTTTGTGTACTGTTTGGCGCTGATTAAGTAGTGCCAATGGGTTTGTAGCAACGTTTATTGCTGAAAACAGCTGGTTGCTGCCTGTTGCTGGAAAAGAGCCTGATTAGAGCAGTGAGAGTGAGCCAGAATGCCAAAACACCAAACCAGAATAATTAAAAAAAGATGCTGGAAAGCTCCATAAAGCTGTGGAGAGCAGAGTTAAATGAAGGTTTGTTACCATGAGCAACCTCCTTCGCATCTAAGCGGTCATGTGAGCCAATGTCAATACAAAAACATGTATAGTGACTTTAATTAAAGCTTGTATCAAATGGCAAATGAACTGCACTTATATAGCCCTTTTCTGTTTTTGCTTTATTGAGTCAAACATACAAGGTGTTGATGTGTGTTCAGTCATATCGACCAGGGGATCAAACTAGCAACTTTGAGCAACCTGCTTTACCTCTTAAGCCACAGCCGGCCCATCAACACAGACACAAGCACACCTGTCTGCTTAAACACGCACATATGCAACAACCTCAAAAGCATCTGAGCAAGAACAAGCACCTTTGACTTGAAAAAAAAACATAACCCTAACCCCGAATAAAAGGAAGAAATTCTCTTGAGGGAATTTAAAGAGACTGATTTATCCCTGCCATGAAACAGCAGCTCACATGCATCGCCTCCGGCTCCATCACAGGTGCAGCATATAATATAGAAACTGAAAGACAGGTTAATATACAAAGTGCAGACGACGTTAGAGACATTACATGCAGCCTGATTAAAAGCACATGTGAAATGATACGAACATGCAGGGAACACCGTATGATAAATCCGATGAAGTCTTGCGAAACATCTTCATGACAGACAAAGCAAGGCCGTAACCTTTAACTTATTAGTCCAAAATAAATCTACGGAAGTCAGCATTCCTGCTTCTTTACTGTATCTGCTTTCTCTCCAACCATGCATGAATCACATATAGGACAGTAATAAGTCTGTCATCTTGGAATGCAAAATCCCACAACGCAAAACTTAGAATGACGAGTTCCCCTGGTGGCTTCATGTGCACATACAGACTTCCATGTTTCCTGGTCTCTCTTGGTAATTTGCATACATGTGTAATAGACTGCAGTGTACTATTTCAGCTGAAATGCTTTGCACTGGAGCTGTTAAATGCTGGTAACAAGCATTATTTATGGTAACAAGGTGTAACCTGTAACACATATTATTACAACTTTGAGATTGGGGGAGTATGTTTGACATTAGTGACCCTATTTCATTGTGAAAACACACAATGTTTTTCTGCTTTCCAATGACTTTTAATGGGAAACATTTCTTTAAAGACCATCTTTACTAAATTAAAACAAACTATGTCCCATTTGGAGGTGTTTTCCTTGGTCCCTGGTTAAAAAAAAGATTAAATATTCTGTTGTCAGTCGTTACCATATCATTCTGAATTATTCACCACCTAACTTATGAGCTGCTACAAGATCTATTTTCACATTTTGGATAATCCTAGTGGTCTATAATCTATTAACATTGTGTGTGTCGATGGCTCTAGATCAAACTGCCAGGGATGATTTTCACATCAATGCTCTCATCAATTACGGATGAGGATGGAGCGTCCAAATTTCCAAACAGCTCTGTGTATTTTTGCAACTGCTTTATCCGTCAAGGGAAAAACCTCATCGGTTGGACATGCAGGGGCTGATTTCACGGCATTATTAGTGCCCTCTACATGACACTGATGGACACTAAACTATGTGGTGTATACCTCAGCTCCTATGCCACTCTTTCTTAAGCACAGCAAAAGCAGATGTTGTCTTAACACAATAATGGGGCTAAGCCTGTAGTATCTCTTATTGTACTCAAATCTTCATTTTAAAATGAAGAAATATTAGAAATTTCTCAAATCCTTACAACACAGAATTATCCACGCATGTATTTGCCCCGGCATCAAACCGAGGTTCAGTGAAGGAACCTGGCTGAACACAGGAGCTTGGCAGACTCTCTCCCTGCATAATGATTCTGGCAGAAGAGTGCGGATAAATCTGTCTCAAGAGATGAGAGAAGGAAAAGCGTTTTACGAAAAGAGAAGAGCAAAATGTGAGTTCTCAGAGCACAGGATGTGAAAGGGAGACGGAGAAACCGAGAGCATTTCTGATTAGATCTAATATCTCCCTTCCCAATCTGCCACCTCGGTGTGTGAAAGCCAAAGAGCCCATGTGAAAGCAAACCAAATAGCTACCTCTAACAAACAACGACACGTTTGTGTGAAAAGTCAAGAGGAAGGACTGTTTGAAAACTTGAGGCAGGAATCAAACGGGAAAGCCTCCGCGGCGACTGTGTGTGTTTGTATGTTTGCGAGCATGTGGGGGGTAGGAACCAAATATCCTCTGCTCGCCATTCTGTCTCGGCAGGACTCTTCCAGAACGGTAACAACCACCCCCCCTGTTTGCCTGTTGACATAGACCGCAGGGGTTTGGGCAGTAGAAAGGACAGACACTGACAGAAACGGTAAGACAACGTTCAGAGACAAGAGGGACAATCAGGTCTTAAACAACCTGTTTGTCATTGGATTGTAGGAGATCCCAGCAGGTACAGTTCAGCTGCAGTTCATTTCGGAGTCTGAGGCTGAAGTCACTGGAGTATTAGATGGCTCCTTCTGTACATGTCTTCAAATAGTTCAACATCAAAAATGTGTACTTTTTTTCCTCAAGTTCAAGTAAAAGAATCCTTTATTTCTTAAGAACTACACTTATTCACTGGCAGGCTGTAGTTGAGAACACTGAGTTGATATTCATACCTGTACAGTAAATATAAGGCTATAGACAGGAGTCATTTAGCTTAGTTCATAGACTGGAAACAGGGGTCAAAGCTAGCTTGGCTCTGTCAAATGTTCAAAATCAGACCTCTGAGAAGTGACCAACAAAAAAACCCCAGAAAAATAGTCCTTGTGTAAGCTGTACTAACCAGCTGCTGGCCGGGTAGCTTAATATTTGCTGTATAGATATCAGAGTGGTGAAGCTTCTCATCAAACACTCCATCAGAAAATGAATTCACAAATTGTCCTATTCCAAACTACTTTTTAAAAGTTATCTATCACAACAAAATATAATTTGAGTCATTTAAGTTAAAGAAATGTTGTTCTATATGTAACCACATTTCTAATTTTATAGCTTTTACTTTTTTACCACATGAACCCAGAACCGACGATGCCCTCATTAACATACAGTTTTTACAGAGTGGAGGCTCAGCTGGCTTTGCCACAACACTCCAGGCCCTCGCCTTCAAAGGAAACCTTTCCTCCCAGAGTGCACTTCTCCTACCTTTAACTAACCAGAGACCCCACAGAGCAGCCCCATCCAGTCACAACTACACCACAGCCTCGTTCTGCTTTTGCAAAGTGAAAGCATAAGGTCTGAACTGGGCCTATTAAAGATTTAACAACATGTTGTCCTCAGAAGTGCGTTTACTGACTGTCAAAGCTGCGCTTAGTTTTCTACCATGAGAATGAGTGAAAAAGCAAGGAGTGTTGAAAGTTGTGGCCAATGCTTTAGTTGTTAATAGTTAGGAATGAAAACTCACCATACTGGCATCGCGTCCCTTTGAAACCCGATGGACACTGACATACGTGGTCTCCGGTTTCTGCACATCGCCCTCCATTGAAACAAGTATTTGCGATGCACACTCCTGCAGATACAACATATCACACACCATAATCCTGCTTTTGCATTCAAGCTTGTGTGCATTTGTGTGCATACGAATCTGATTGCACCAAGTTAGTTCAGTAAAATGCTGCTACTCACTATGCAGACAGCCCATTTCTTCCCCTTTCTGAGTCCAACCAGGGCAGCACTTATAGACTGTGTGCAGATCCATGCTGTACATTTGTCTGTATGCAGTGTAGTATGCTATCCTGAGGAGAAAATATTCTGTTACATACCTTGTTTCAGGTAGTTACATTATCAACTATTAGAACATATTCATGAAGGCAATATGAAACAGAGGCTGTCCATCTTTGCTGTGCAGGAACATTGAAACCAAGTCATTCCAATGCAGTTTGCGACTGGCAAAGACAAATGCACTTGGCTGGGACAACTTGGAGCAATAGGTGTTTGTGTAAAACACGCCTCCCCATCTCTATATGTAACTGGGTCAATTGTCTCTTCCACAAACACAACGCAGAGTCAGACACAACCGGTTACATATACACTTGCTTGTTTTTTAAACGTCTGTGAACTAGTAATGTTTAAAAGTTTTTTCTGCACTAAGTATTACTGCTCTTACCTCCTCTCGTAGCCCATACACCACTGGTGGTTTGTGCAGCCCTGCTTCCACACCTTCACCATGCGGGAAAAAGCCTGGACACAAGGCTGATGGACCCCCAACATGGACGCCTCCTGTTCAGCACAAACATTTGGCCTGTGCATGAAAAATACGACAAAGAATTGGAAAAAGGCATGGACTGGTGCAAGCAAAAATAATGTTTTTGACTAAAAATCTGCCAAATTAAAAAAAAAATCTATCACATATGATGACTTTAAAGATCTAGATCTGCACTTCACCTTCATTTTACTCTACAGTTGGGTTTGGTTGTTGACTGGGTTGAGAGATAGGCTAGACTATGGTGCAACTTCCACATGCACTACATATGTCCAGTTACAACAACATGAACATCAACTCATGACACAAGCTTGTCAAACAATTAGGCAGCTTCCTGTTTGCTTGATTAGAAAGAAAACACTCCATGATTTGTAAACTGCGAAAGCACCCAATAAACCAATGAAATTCCAAAAATAAAAAGGAATGTGTTTGCATGCATGCACTAATGTGTAGTTCATTAAAAACAAAAAGCCTATTGTTTTGAACTGTTCATCAATGTGTAAAAGCTATCATGCATGTGTTCGGGTTGTCAGTGCAGGTAAACTGTTCAGAGGTGTCCTGCTCCACTAACCATCTGGCTTCAATAGCTACACAACAGCCTGAGGTTAATTAGAGGAAGTATTCTGCTTCTCCTGTAATGAAAGCGATTCCTTCAATCATGTCCTGCGCAGTCTATTTAAATACGGAAACCTCTGGTGGAGTTCTATCCCAAAAATCACATTCCTGTGGAAGTTATTGTGCAGACGCACGTTACAGCGGTGCTATAAAATACACTTGCATTCTCATGGGGGACCTGAAAGAGAGACTCCTAGTGGGCACTGGGTGGAGTAACACAGCGAGTGACAATGAAGTAACAATTAGAAAAAAGAGAAAGTCCAGATATTTGTTAAAAAAGAAAAAAGAAAAAAAAAGAACAATAAAAAATGCTATTTGACTGTCTTGATTTAAAATGTTCGCAGCGGTACGTTGCTTGTCCCTTTTTACGCGCAGCCTACTTTCCCATTCACCTGATCATTCATAAAATCTAATAAGTGCAGATATAAAACATGTAGACCACAACACGTTACTCACATGCCAAGCTGCAGCTCCAAAGATGACGCGATGTGCAAGGTGCTGAGTAATATCACACACAAAATGAAAATATGTGGGACCATAATTTCAGCCAGTCACACACACGAAGAGAAGTATTCAGTCAGCGCAGCCTCTGTTCCCGTCAAACGAAGAGCATCCTGACATTTATGTAAGTCCGCCTATAGGCACGACTCCAGAGTTGATGTTGATCATTGATATATTCCTGATTTCCCCCGATCACTTGAGAAGTAGAGGTACGACTTGTCTCATGTCAACAGCAGCCTTTGAATGGCTCCGTGTGAACGCACCACCCACAGTCACGGTGGGGCCATCTCCCCACAGCCCCGGAGACACTCACGTGCAGGAATTATTATTAACACAACCAGACATGCTTTGTTAAAACTGTCCAGTAAATTACACTATATCCTTGGATATATTCATAAAACTAATACTGTTGCACCACTAAGAAACTCTGCTCCCTTTGTGTATAAAAAATAGGAGGGGATTAATTAGATTTTCAATTATTAAAAAAAAAAAAAAAAAGGTATATTGTGCCAATTCATAACATGTTTCATCTCAAGGCACTTTACATAGTAAGGTGAGGACCTTACGAAATTATTGAGAGAAATCCAAAGTTTCCTTCTGAGCAAACTCTTTGGCAGCAGTGAGAAGAAAAAACAACCTTTAACAGCAAACAAAGCTATTTATAAAGCACCTTATTACACATAGAGGTTAGTCAAAGTGCTTTGCAGACAACGAAATACAAGAAAATACAAAACATATCAAGATAAAATGAAATTAATTGCAATTAAAAACAGTACAGACAAGTTGAATAGAGTTCACACAAATTTTATAGAATAATAAAATCTGACAGAACCAGGTCTAGGGCGGAAGGACATCTGCCTCACTGGTTGGGGTGAGTTTAAAGAGGAGAGAGAAAGAGACAGCAGAGAGAAAACAGATGAAGCACTAAGCTTTATGGAAATTTATGGAACACCTCTGAGAATAATGCAGACCGAAAAACACCACATTGAAAATTAGACCAAAGGACAGGATAGAAA
>OMNN01052182.1:0-10630 GCA_900302755.1 Chromis chromis
CTTTCATTTGTAGACACGTAATTATAACCACCTGCCTAATATTGTGTTGGTCCCCCTTATGTGGTCAAAAATGCTCTGAAGCATTGGGCATGGACAAGAGGACGTTGACAGTGGATCCTTTGGGTACTCTGGCTTGTGCAGTGGGGCCTTTGTCAATCAAACTTGTTCCACTGCATCCTGTTGATGCTTGATCAGAATGGGGTCTAGGAAGTTTGGAGGTCAAATCAACATCTTGGGCCATTGTCATGTTCCTCAAGATGTTCCTGATTGTTTGATGTTTTTGCCATGTGGTAGGGTGCATTTTCCTGCAGGGGTAGGCCAGTGACATTTGGGATTGCCATTTGCATGAGGGAGTGTGCTTGTTGTGGGACAATGTTTATTTGGGTGTCTAAGTCTCATCAACACGGATGGCAAAATCCAAGGTTTTCCAGCAGAACACCACAAAGTACCAACATGATCAATGTTATTCACTTCACCTGTCAGTGGTCATAATGTTGTGGCTGATCGGTGTATTTCCATAATTTGCGCAAATTTTTATCAGGCAGCTAAAGATGTTACTTCCCTTTACAGAGAACAAGGCGGGGTTAAGCAATGCTCATTTTTTCTCCTTCTAACCAGGTAAACCTCAGAGTTATTTTCAGCATTAAGTGTATTCTGCAACAATTTTACATGCTGAAGGTAAAACCCAGCCTTGACATGTATCTTGATTTTTAAATTTAACGCTAACACAGTGAATATTCTACTTTTCTCCTTATTTTGTCTCCTTATATTTACAGTTTGCAGAAAACAATATTTTAAAATAATTAGATATTTTCACTCCGCACACACACAAACCCCCAAAGGGTAGTTTGCAGTCATTTTTTCCTGAATTCCCTTTTTGTTATCACTGAGCCACAAGGAAAATATGACTGCAGGTGTTTTTTTAATGATGTGCCAGATTACATCATATCAAAGGCTACACTCCTGATTTAGTTATTTCTCATCGACTGAGTCCCCCAAAGTACGTCAGTGGCACATCAGCGTGTTTTTATTCTATTTTCAAGGCAGTTAAACTTCTATTTGAGCTACTCTCCTCCCTTCTTATCAATGAAAACCACGTTAGGCCGAAGAATAATTGGATTTGATCAAATTCCACTTAATACACAGCATAGTAGCAACGGTGTACTTGAACACTCCACAAACTTATTTCACAGCTATCAGGACTGTTTCGGCTGTTTTACCTGTCATTTTTACAGTAACACATCGCAAAATTGGTATCACATAGTAGATCCTAATTTGTCAAACATGAGGTGTTTTTCATTTGTAAGATGTATGATGCTGATTCTTCAATTCCACAGGGAAGTAAAATATAAAAAAAAAAACCTAATGAAATACTGAGCTCTTTATCAAACCTTTCCTCCAAATTGCTTCAATTTGACTTCGCTTTCTCCATTTATTATCTAAAGTAGTGAACAGCACAATTTGTCACAATCTACTTGATCATGTTACAGTATTAAAAAGACTGCTTTTCCTAAGGATGCCTGACTCCTGATGAACCGTGCACTATAAAAAGAAAATCACAAATCAGCATGTAGAGACATGTGAGAGAGACATGACTGTCATAGAATAAGTTATTGTATTTTTACAGCTACTTCTACGTGTCAAGACAGTTTGTATTTTGTTGAACAAAGTCTAGACCGTATGGATTCTTGTCATGGATACAGATATATGCCATACAGGGCGCAGTTCATGTCTTACAGTCTTTAGTTCGAGGTGTCTGTGTGCTTTCCTTACGTATACAGATGGGCAGCTGTCCAGACCACTGGTTGTCTTGGAGACAAATTCGAACTGATGAGCCTATTAGTCGAAAGCCGGGCAGACACTGATACACGACCGTATCACGGTAACCGAAGTTCTCCCCGATTACCTGGCCGTTCACAATGCCCTCTGGGATTCCACAGTGACCAGCTGAAAGAGAGACACAGGCGGATCAGACTACAGACACTATATAGTCCTAGAATTCAATACTTGTAAAGCAACAACTATTTTGCCCTAATGCTGCCTTTTATTTGCTTCTTTTTATACATTTTCATTGAGACCAGGTGCTAAAGTAGTCGTTCCGCACATATGCACTTCCTTCAACATTACCTTGCAGTCTTATTGCACCCTATTAGTCCTATTGTAGATGGGTTTTTGGGTTATTTAAGTTGTTGGAACATTAAAAACATCTGCTGCAAATATGTAAAAGCAGGCAAAGGCCCTTAAAAACCTGTTCCATTGCATTTAGAAGACATGTGATTCTGAGCAAACACCACAAAAAGTAAGAGTTACTGTCATAAACTGGATCATAGCTCAATTATGTTGAAGGCTCAGGTGGTCAGTTGCTACTCTAACATTTACACAGTGGCATTACTTTTCTTTACAACACCTTCAGCCTTCAAATAAAAGCATCTTTGTGCTTTTAAAAATCAGACAAACAGGGGCCTCTCTACTCCCTGATCAGATTCATTCACAGAGGTCTGATTGATGCACAGAGCTAACACAAGGTGCTTTAAAAGGCATTTCACAAAGTCAAAAGGGGATGTGTATTTTTTTGTTCTCAGAGATTTTGGATTGAGTATTGATTTGGTGCTTTACAGTAGATAAAACCTGCATTGTGTTCCCCCGGTGTCAGCAAATGCTAACAATTTAAAGACAGCCTGGGAAGTGAAATAGAACGATAAGAGAAAAGGTTGTCTTATATTAACTTTTCACATGATATTTAAGATGTTGATTACAGTGGTGAAAGGGCATTTCTCAAGTGAATCACACTTTTTCTGCTCTTCACTATGTTGCAGCCAGATGGAATCTACAATCAACAGATAGAAAAGTTACAGGACGCAAAAGTCAACGCTTACAATACACAACAACAAAGTGACAAAATAATGAGTGTCTTTATTGAAATGTTTTGTTTGGATTTTGGGATCAACCAAATCAATTCCCCCAAATCTTCAATCTATTAGGTTTAATTAGCAAGATGACTGTACAGACGTACATCTTAAACAAGCAAAACAAGCACAGTAAAGCCAGTGTTGTTTTGAAGGATAACAAGAAAAGTTATTGAATGAAAATGCTGTTTATAGCACTTTTTCGAGACTAAAATTATTTATTTCTTGACAGAATCATGCCTCCTCATCAGTTTAGGTTAAGTTTCATTGAACTTTTCCTTTATGAATTGCATCTCATATCCCCCCTCAGCCTGTGAAGTATTCTGGGAAAGTGCTGTTTCTACTGAGTCTTCACGGCGAAGTGACAGCACCATGTCATAACATCTGTTACCTCTGGCTGGCACGCTGACAGAAGAAAGCTGCAGTTTTTTTTCTGGCCTATATAAAAAAAAAAGAAGAAAATTCCAAATAAATTCACTGAGTGCACCGCAAAGGCTTGCTTCGCGGTAGTTGTGCTCGCGAGATGGACAAGGCCAGAGGGTAGCAGCTGTGCAGCCAGACAAGAGGTGTAGGGCACATACCTACCTTTGATAGCTGTCCTCATTAGATTGACTTGAAAAATTGCATCTTCCCAGCTCCCTGTTCTCTAATGGGGGCTTTTTCAGCATGAGTGTGTATGTGTGTCCTAGTGCACTGTAGGTGTCCTAAGCCTTAAATTTAGGTCTGAAAATTACACACAGTAATTTTGATGCTTTATAATATCATACACAGTACACTGCGTGTTTGAATACACTACTAGTTTTGTGGTTACATACCTAAACATCGTGTTTCAGTTCCACTCCAAAGCCCAGATGACAGGCACTCTCTGACAGCTGACCCCACCAACATGAAGCCAGCATCGCAGGTAAAGATGGCCGTAGCCCCGAATGTTGTCTGAGTACCAATCTTCTTCCCACTGGGTGGAGATGGCAGCTCGCCGCAGGAGATAACTGAAACACACGGTCAGACACAAGCAATTTAAAAGCAGTTGCGCGCCAGTTTAGCACCAAGTTAATTTGCGTAGCTGCTAGAGCTCATTGGTTTCAATGAGAAATGCTAACAATCCCGGCAAAGCTGTTTATCAGGCAAATTTGGTGCCAGTGTTGTTTTGTTTTCTCACACTCCAAAATGCCCGGTGAAGAAATCGAGTAAAACCACTTTGAATATAGATGTTTCTGCAAAGAGACTACAAATTCTAATATGTGGATTCTTTACACACATCTTTAGACATTTAAGATTATTAGTGTCATCAGTTCAATATCTGACCAAATGTGAAATATTTTCACAATCTTCCCTTCTGTGTTTTTGCAGAATATGATGATGTCAAAGTGAAGCTGACCTATTAGACATTTGTGTCTTATTATAAGCACATTAATTCTTTAGTTATGACCAAAATTCTACATTGTGAGGTCGAAGTGACTTTGAGTTCCAATCAGTTCATCCTTGAGGTCAAGTGGACGTTTGTGCCAAATTTGAAGCAATTCCCTCAAGGAGTTCCTGACATACTGCATTCACTAGATGAGATGTACGTATGCGCATACAACCTAGAATCATAATGCCTCTGGCCACAACTGTCGCCAGAATGACACACAGCAAACCAAGAACTGTCACTTGTGTTTACATGTACGCTGTGTGTTGGTCCTCACTGACTTTAGCTGTCACAAAGCTAGCTGCTGTTCCATAACATTAAAGTTAAGCCTTTGGGTAAAACATTTTACACTGTTTTACATGTTTGTAGTGGCAACTGGTAGTTTCCTTGTGTAACTCACAATGATTTGATTAAATGTACTTTTAACTCTCAAAGCCACTGGCAGGTTTGAAAGGCATGTTGTTTGAAAGATTCACCAAAATCACACCATAAGTTTAAATCATGATATTTCATCAAAATCACTTTATTCTAGATGTATTGTTTAAAAGGTTGCCAGAAACTGTTAGCTCTAACCAGATTCTGTAAAAAAGGAAAACATTCTGAGCTTCCAAAGCAAAACCGTGAAGCCATGAGCGACTCAGCTGCAACCAACAGTCATGTGACAAACATTTTTGGATTTTTTCAGCTAAACTGGGCTGAACTGCAGGCTGTGTATTAGCTTAGCATAGTGCAATGGCTAGCCTGGCTCTCTTCTGCAGTCCAACTGTCAGTACTCCAAAGCTCACTATATATTACTTGATATTTTTGTAGTTTAATCCTGAAAATAATACACCATTTTACGTTTAGATCTGAATACAGAGATATTTGATATGTTGTAGTCGTAATATTATCATGTGTCTTAGTGACTCACCCTGGCAGTGTGGTCTCTCATTCCTCCAGCTCCACATTCCATTGGGTAAGCACTGGATATGGGCCGGTCCTAGTCTGTAGTATCCGGGATCACAGGTGAACACAATGCGAGTTCTGTATTCATAGTGTGAGCCGTTGACAATCCTCCAGCGACCATGCTCCAGAGAAAATGATCCGATGCTGGGACATACTACCACTACAGAGACAGAAGAGAAAAGATAGGAGATGAGACTATAAAGCTTCATGAAATATGCTTTACAAACATGTTTTTAAAAAAAGTGGCAGTATACAATCATGTCAGATAGTAAATTGCTTGCTGAGAAAGGGGCCACAAAGCCACTGTAAAATATCTCATAGGTGCAGAATAATGGTTCACTTTCAATAACAATGTGATAGCAGAAATTGCTTGTTACTCATCGCAATAATAACACATAACTGGCAAACAAATATAGCCATTTCACTCATAAGATGGTTATTTATCATTGATTGAACAATGTATTTAACTTTTGTTTTTACATTGATAGATATAAGTGGCTTAGCGGCTTTAAAGTTGGGTTAGACAAAACAGTAACACTATCAGATCTGGCACTTATGTTCTGTATATCTATGCGTCACTGACCAGAACATCGTGGTATCTTATTGTGGTTGCTCCATGTCCCATCAGGCTGACAGATGGCTGACGTCAATTCTTTACTGGAGAGTCTGTATCCATCGTTACAAAAATAGGAAACTCTTGTTCCCACGGAGTAGTCAGCTGTTAAAACGCCGCCGTTTATAGGAGACTTGGGTGCCCCGCATGAGACGGCTGAGGGGACGACGGATACACATTTGTTAGGAAGACAACATGCAAACAGACACACACCAACTCCAAAGCACAGTTATGTCTGTCAGGTTTGCAGGCTTGATGTGCACTTTGAAATGTTTCTGCGGATCCAAAGCCACTGAATGTATTGTGTACTTGTAAACAACCCCACAGATTTCCTCAAGACTAAAAATATACAATCAAGAGATGCTTGATCTCTAGTTCGAACCAATTCTCACGGAACACATCCATCTTGCAGAAAGTTGCTCCATCGTGACTTTAAATAGACAAGTTTGTAGAGCGTGGCACCGTGATATTACACAGCATCGACAATCTGCTATACATCCTTCATTTGACTTTCTATCTATAGCAGCTAGGAGCTGTGCCTTCCTTCAGTTATTTGATGCGATAATATCAATTAGATATGGCAGGAGCCATATTAGACAATAGCAGGAAAAAACTAAAATTGGCATCAAGGTTTTAATATGCTGTTGTATGCTCTAAAAATATGCATAGACAAAGAGATGGAAAGAGAAAGTAAAAGCACCCACAGTTACATGAAGTTTAATAATTCCATTCACATGTTTAATTTATTCTATTCACAAAGTGGATATGAATTATACGTGGCAACTTTATGGCTATTGTGGAAATTTTGTTAGTGTAAAGTGAAGCTGGTCTTCATGTCAATTTGTAGATAACAGAGTCAAGAGGTTGTGATATTACTGTATGTAATAATGCACCACATCTGTTCTTCATCTGATCTTTCAAGTTCATACAAAACTGGACACATGTTATTAATTCTGTATTTTAGGCACAAAAACTAAGTTTTAATGTAACATAACTACAAGTCAGAGTAAAGTTACCCACCATTACTTGTGTGCTCCATGTATACTTACTCCTTTTGCAATTTTATATATATATGTATATAAAAAAGGAACTCATAAATGTTTTAACTCTATACACAGACTAACAAACACACCTTGGCACGCAGGCACAGGAGAGTCCCAGGCGTGGTAGCCGAGAGATGTGCGGCGGCAGGTTGCCGTGGCGTTGCCTATGAGACGGTAACCACGGTCGCAAGCCCACCGCACCACGCTGTTGACATGACCGCCGCTCTGAGAGGAGATGGAGCCGTGGAGGGGAGAGTCGGGGGTGGAGCAGTAGAGGGCTGCAGTGGAAATAACACAGTTGGAAAAACAGAGATTTAAAAATGGCTTCACACCAGGACGTTTAATGTCACTTAAGCAGAAAATAGACACTTAGCACCACACCCAGTCATCATTAAAACCAAATGTCATTGATTTACTATTTTACTACCATTCTGTGCTGTTCAATATCTAAACCTGATCTACAGCACTATGTTGTTATTAAAAATATTGTATATTACCTCTACTTAATCTAGAAGACCATAAATGTTACTCCCTTCACAACCGACTCTATCTGCCTGCAAATGTGCACTATTATAGCAAATTACCAGCAAAGTTTTTGAGTAACTGACATTTCACTCTGGTGTTATGAAATTGCAGAGACTGGAATGATTTCCTAAAAATTTGATCAGTGTGAGTCACTACTTATTTAGAACACGACGGGACACCAAGCAGTAATGGACTAATGGCACATGGTGTCATGTTTGTGCATAAAATGTCATTTTTACTGACAGAAATTTTGGCTTAGATTGTACAACATTGTGTCGAACAAAATGGGCTGCACAATTTGGGGCATGAGAAGAAGCAGGGTGTCATCACTCCGAGTTTATCTCAAAACAACTAGACAAAACGTTGTGAGGAGGAATAATAATGGCCACATTAATTACAGTAATTATACCTTAATAGTCAAGTGTTTTTCAGCCAATTAGAGGGTACATGAATGCCAAAATATAAGATAAAAAAAATCGGACCTGGCAAAGCTTTTTCATTTAACAATCAATGAGTAGAGTTACAGTAGATGTTGCTGCCCACAAAGTCGTCAATGGCTATATGCAATTTTATGAATTAATTGTTACAGTGAGGAGCATTAATCTTTTACTCCAGACAATATTGGCATTTGTAGGAGGGAATCCTGTTGCAACCTCCAACAACTTGGCAACAAGTTAAGCACTGTTTATTTGCTATTTGTAATTTGCATACTGTAGTCTCGGTTTGTCTCTGTAGCTATGGCAGTAGATAAAGGTTTGTGCACGGTAATATCAATCTGTTAAGTATATAATAAGTTACCAATAGCAGGTCCATTATGTTCCTTAGTCATAGTCATTGCATATTAAGATTACCCAGGCTTACGTCCAGTAAGATGCTGACTTGGGCAAGGAGCCTGGTCTGTAACTCCAAACTGGGCAACGACCCAGTAAACTGGCCTTATTTATTAGTGATAAGCCAGTTTTATCTGTCTCTCTAGTGTGCTCGTGGCCCAGTATCTGTGTGGTGTGTTTTTGAACCGATATTAACCAGCACCATTTAAGAGTTACAGAGGGACTTTAGTTCTATTTTTTTTTTTCTTGGGTTGAAAATACAGAATCAGAGCCAGCAAAGTTTTGTACAGTTTTGTACAGTGATCTCTAATTAAAGCTCTCTGACACAGATTATTTTTAAAAGCACTAAATGTTTAATCGGCGTATAGGCAAAGAAGCCAGTATCTCCGAATCTCATCAGTTGCAGTCTAGGTTCTTTCCTCTGCACTAATTTTTAAGATTGATGGCATTAAGCTGCTGATTTCAATCACACGAGAGCTTCTCTTAATGAAAAACAAAACAACTTAGCTTGTTATAATGACAAAGTTATAATGAGAAAATGTTATTTTAACGCGAGAGTTACATTTCCTCATTATAATTAAAGTCTCGGCACATTGTGTTTCCTCGCAGTAAGAAGTACGCTGTCATGCTCGGGCCTGACTTTGCAAGTAAAAGACAATCTTGAAGTTGAACCCTGGTATTAGCAGGCTTGCAACATATGTTTAACATTTCTTGCAGATGCTCACATTAATCACAGCTACCAAAGGTTACAGAGTGTGGACATCTTGGGAGGCTTTTTTCTGTTATTCTTCAGCGTTTAATTCATCATACAGAGCGGCGGTGTTTTAAAGGTTAAAGAAGCAGCCTCACGACTACAGGATATGGAGTGAATAAGAAAACTAAACAGGTAGAACTGTCTCCCCTCATTTAACTGTCAAAAATGCCCTTGAATGAAGCACTCAAGCCTCATTACCCAACAGTTTAAAGTTATACTCAGCAGGTCCAGGTGCGAGACTGTCTAAATGCAGAGCTTGCTGTAAAACAGCATCTGTGCCCATCAAGCTATCTTTGGACAGATAAAACTTTAGAACTAACCCATAGTGCAATTTAGTAAACTGCTTTAGGAGACAGACAGAAGTTTGGTAGAAAAGTATGTTTAAGCCAAAGTTAGTGATACTTTAATTAACTTTCTCTTCATAAACTCACAAACTGAGCAACTTTCACAGCTTGAAATGTTTGTACAAATTATATTTTTATGCTTTGGCACAGCTTAGAGGTCGAAAAGCTCCTCCAAGTGCATTTCTAGACCTTCTGTCTGCCTCTGTCTACCCCTGTCCTTATTTCCATGCATTATATTATAAAGTAGTAGTAAAATAAAGTTGGGATACATACTTTGGTACTCACCAACATAGCGAATTTTGAAGCCTTTCTTGTTTGTGCCGTGATCTGAAGACCAACGGACGAGGAACTGGTGACCGGTGGTTGTGAGGTTGAAGGGTGTTGGCAGGTCACCGCTCAGTGTTCCCAGAGTGGGACTGTTGGCTGTAGGACCTGAGAGATATTAACAAAGTGAGAATGAATGGAACAATGAGAGTATACTGGTTTTTGTTCTAATCTGATGTGTGTTGATATGTGGAATATTGTGCTTCATAGCTGAATTCTTACTAAAATGTGTGTCAACGTGTGTGTTTGAGTGTGTTTATTCACCATCAAAAATCTCCAACACGTCAAACTCTCTCTCAGTGTGGAAACTTTCAAAGGTTATGGTGACATTATATCCTTTCTCTACTGTAATGCTCCACGAACACATTTGGAGGTTTGGGTAGCTTTCTGGCCACCCGGGGCTCAGGATGACGCCTGATGAGTCATACCGCACGTCATGTGCAGGGCATTGAACTGAGGGTGAGAAAATTAGTAAGATCAGTGGTATTGTTAAATGAGTACACACTTATATTTCAAAATTTGTCAAGATGAAATGCTGGGAATAAAGATTTAAACATGTACATTGCTTTTGTAATGAAATATACATACCTTGGCATGTTGGAGGCGGTGCATCCATCTGTAGTCTTTCTCCTAAGCGACAGGTGAGAATCTCACTGCCAACCAATGAAAACCCAGGATGACATCTGTACCTGATGATGTCACCTGGAAGCACAAAAATCAGTGTGCATGACATAAGTGTTGAGTAAACAAAGACAAGGGGGTGAAGTGAAAACATTGTGGATTTCTATTCTAGTATACAGGCTGTAGTTTTGAGGTACTTGTACTATATTGACCTTTTTATCGCACTGCATTTATTTGACAACTATTATTTTTTGTTACTTTACAAGCTAAGATTTTAGATAAAATCATACAGATGGGTGACAAATTAAAGGAAAAAC
>OMNN01052182.1:10650-26953 GCA_900302755.1 Chromis chromis
TTTAATAAGGTGCTGGGTCACCATGTGTTACCAGAATAGCTTCAATGCTCCTTGGCATTGATTCTCCAAGTCTTTGTAACTCTACCAGAGGGATTTAACACCATTCTTCTAAAAGATATCCCCTCATTCAGTGTTTTAATGAAGGTGGTAGAGAGTGCTGTCCAACATTTTAGTCTAAAATCCCCCATAATTGTTCTAGTAGTTTGAGATCTGGGGACTGTGAAAGCCATAGCCTATGATTGATATAATTTTCATACTAATCAAAGCACTCAGTGACCCGTCATGCCCTCTTGATGGAGGCATTGTCATCCTGGAAGAAAGCACTCCCATCGGCATAGAAACATTTCATTACAGGTGAAAGATGATCACTCAGAACAACTTCCCATTGATTTGTAGTGACCCTTCTCTCTAAGGGCACAAGTGGACCCAACCCATGTCAGCAAAATGCCCCAGACAGCATAACAGAGCCACCAGATCCCCTCACTGTCAAGGTCAAGCATTCAGGCTAGTACTGTTTGCTTAGTGTATGCCACATATGACCTCACCCACTTGTTGGGAATGTGACAAAGGATGACTCATGTGACCATAACACCTTTTTTTTCCACATCTCCGTAAACACGTGTTTTTCTTGTTTGTGCACCACTGAATTCTCAAATCTGCATTCATCTCTGTAATAAGTGGTTCATGCACTGAACCCTACTATAATACGCCTCTCTGTCTAATTGTCTACAAACTCTTCATGCTGACAGTGTAATGACATCCTGCACTGACATTCTCGGTCACCTGAAGTAGACCTGCTCCTCTTTAAATAGCGCACTAATGCACGAACATCACCTGAAGTCTTTCCCATGGATCTAAATGCAAAAGCCACATGAGTCATCATCTATTGAAACAGCAGCCAGTTGAGCAGTCTCTGTGACTAGAGTACCTGCCCTGACAATGACCCCTCTTTCAAAGTCACTTAGATCTTTTGCTCTTGACATCTTCATACAAAATCAGAATCAACAGGGCCTGCTCAGTATTGTTATACATGTCGCATAGCATTATTGGATTGTTTAAATGTACCACATTGGCATTTGTCGTTTTTTTTCACTCCATTCATTTGTTCAGGCTTTTCCTTAATTTGTCACCTGTCTGTATGATCAACTTGTAGAGTTGAGGGATTGTTATGAATTAAACTACCCAAAAATACATAAAAGCCACACCAGCTTAATATTATACCGGCTAAAAGAGAAAAAAAAAACTTCCATATATTAATTGTTCTGGAATAATAACAATAATCTAATAATACAATATAAAACTGCATAGCACTTCCAGTGGCAATTCGTTTAGTTTTACAACTGCTACTTTTGTACTTACTTCAGATTTGTTAAAATATGGTAGTTACGGACTTTTACTTGAATCACATTTTCAATGCATTACTTGCATTGGCATATGTATATTAAGTAGCATTAGTACTATCAGTTAAGGGAAAGGATCTGAGCATGTCTTCCTCAACCGTACACAGTGCATCATTATCTCTACTGAGAAAACAAAATTGCAAAATACAAGCATATAGCATAAGACACCAGTGATTCTTGATTGTGATCTTGATGATTCTTGAAACTGTGTTTCTAACATGCATCTTCCATTGAATTGACACATCTAGAATCATTGCAAGTAGACTCAACTCACCAATCTCCAGCTCGCCATCCTCCATAAGGATGTCAGCATTGGGCACCTCTGGAGGAGGCTGGCAAACCCTTAATTGGTAGGCTAGGAGAACAGGAGAGGAGAGGAGAAAGGACAAAGAGAGGGACATTATAAAAATGTGTGAGGAAAGAATGTGATCGATAAACCTGAGTTGATTAAGACGGGAAGAAAAAATTAACATTAAAGTTGCACAGTCTCTGCTGTAACTGCGATGACTGCCCAAAGAGGCGCGATGCAAAATCTTTAAAACACCATAAAGTGTCATAACCTGTTTGGATTTATATTTTTTTTATCTTGGTTGTATCAATTTAACTTCACTTTTTTAAGTTCAGACGGTCAGGTCAGCAAAGCATGGAATCAAACACAAACCAGATGCACCGATACAGCACACTGCCTTGAATCATAAAAAGGAACTGACTTCACAGCAACTGAGCTGAGGGCTGTAATCAATACTGCTGCATGACCGTAGATCACTCACTAACAGAGAGAGAGGGAGGGAGAGAGAGACAGTTGCAGAGAGGGAGAGAAGGGAGGACTGGGGGGGAGAGAGAGGGAGAGAGAGGGCTGAGGGCTATAAGTCAGGATGAAATTGACTATGAAAATGAGACCTGCCAATAGTATCTGCCGCTCTCATGCATATCAAAGCCCTGTGGTCTGTGTGTGTGTGTATGTGTATGTGTCTGTGTGTGTGTGTGTGTGTGTGTGTGTGCGCGCGCGCGCCAATGTGTGTGTTCATGTCTGAATGTGTGCATGTGTACGTTTGTGTGTGCAGCAGTGTCTATGCTTCTGTGCACGAGGAGAGGATCACTGTGAGCAGTCATTGATCTCACTAAGCTCTAAGACCATTTTTATAGCCACTTCCACATTCATGTCACATCATCTTTCTCAGTCTCATGTCCATGACAACATTATCCAGCAAGTGTATGGCCCTCGTCTCTATGTGGAGAGTGCTGGCATTCAGAATCCCAACCCAGAGATAAATAAATAGGAAGACAATGACGTGAAATAAATATCTGCAAACACTGGATTGATGTGGGGTTTACTTGGCATTTCAAATAAACCGGATGCAGACTGTGGCATTCTGAACATCAGCTGGGTCACTGAAGGGCACTGAAGACGAAACATAGCGACGTCCTTCCTTATTCTAACAACTTTCTGCTTAAGAAAACTTCAAAAATGGTGCCCATTCTTCCTGTAATTATAATCTAACAATTTAAGTCTTCTACAGATCATCAAAAAGGCTGCTATACTCCTACCTTTCATGATAGCTGTCTTTCTTTTCCACTTATAATATTGTCATTTAAAACAGACGTGAATATAATGCTAACAACCGCCGCCATACATGTCACCCTCTTTCCATTTTATCCATCTTTCCTGTCACTTTCCGCCGTTGATCGCCCAATAAAGCAGAAATTGAAAATAAACTTGAATCCGTCAGATGGTGCGGTCCTTGTGAGAATGTGACAGCTGACAGTTAAAACCTGCCAACAAAAATTCATTAAAAACGTGTCATCCCTCTGAAAAAGGGGAAGCCTGCTCAAAAACAATTTGACATATTTTCACTAAAGAGCACTGAACAGAGAGAAACTTTTGAAAAGAAGCAAATGTAGGCTTCACGAGGAAAGAGGGCTGGAGTATACATGTATATGCGAATGCCTGTCTTGTGAGTGCGAGAGAGAGAAGAGATGACAAAGTGTGTTGTGAAGGGTGACGAGAATAAAGAAAGTTAGACTCATTAGGAGCCATTCTGTCAAATTAAAACTTCATCCAAAAATGCACTTTTTCCAAAAAAAATACACATTTTTGACATGACAAATATAAGGGTTGGCCAAAATGTAAGGTTTCATTTAGAAAAACTGCCTCATATTTAGAAAAGCCTGTCATCTTTAGTTAAAAGATGACAGGTAGTGCGAACTAGAGAGTAGTATAAAGCCAACTTGCGAATGTGCATAGGGACAGCTGAGGAAACCAAGTGTCTGCTTGGAGACCACTGGGTGGACTGCATGAACTCTTGCAGACTTGGTGAGATGATGAAATGTACGACATGCAGAAAGTATATCACTGGCCTAATAACAACTACCTGGTGTGCATAGCTGTCCATGTACGCATCTAGTAGTGAGCATAATCAAGGCTTGTCTAACTGTCTTTGTGTGTAAATCTTCTTTTCCTTCAAACTTACAACGATAATCTCATAATATGATGAATATGAGCTTAATAATTCATTACCACCATCAAATAAGAGGGATTGGTGTCTATGATTTTGGCAAGGAAACATTTTTCACATTACTAAGTGCTATACATTTACTACATTGTTCTTTTAAAGTCCCTCTTCAGTCATTGTTTAAACCCCTCAAAACTCATCTTAATGTATCAAAGTTACATATTTTTAATCCTTTTCCCAGCAAAATAATCCCTTTCTTCCTTAAAATGGTTTAGATGAGCACTCTACACTTCTTAGAGAAATCAACACCATTGCTTCCTTTCAAATTTGCAGACCTACGAGGTCTCCAACCGCCCCTCTGCCACTTTCTGCAACTCAAGCCCACCAGGTCATGACTCTTTCAAACACCATAAAACTAGTTGTCATATTGGAGTATTTCAGCCATAAATGTTCAAACTTGAAACCGATTCTGAAGAATAACGGTACACAAATCTCGACTTCGCAAGTTGACAGGATTCGTATTTTTGGTTTGTTGCATAAAAACACCTCTGGCTGTGTTTCTGAGACAATCATCAATACGCTGCAGTTTCAAGGCAAGAATGCTCAGCTATGGAACACTGACTGCCTTTTTTGCTCATAATGTGACACATAAAAAACTCCATATATACACGCATATACATATATATATATACATGAATAAAGTGGTCTACGCATACAATATGCAAACAAGTGAGGCCTGAAAAAAGGGTTTCATTACTGCACACAAGTGGATCACGCATTTGACGCTTTACCTGTTTTATGACTCATTTGTAAGCATCATTGCTGTCATTTATAATAAGCCTATATACATGGCAACAGGAATAGTATTATTGTAAAATGCCTCAGTACACTTAAAGATTAAATCAGAGTGATAAAGCTCAGAAATGTCTGAGGAGTAATTCCGAGGAGAATGTTTTGACAGTGCTGCTAACACCAACTCAGTGCATAACATAAAAGCTATCAATAGCAGCACTGTAACTAATAAATTATTGCTGTGTCAGGATGTGACTAAAACTTGGATCAGAGAGGAATATGTTCTGGTAGGAGGTCAACTTTAATGAGTCAAAGGAAGACGGTTTGAGTAGAATTTAATGAGGATGAAGCCAAAAAGAATTCAACATAATAAAAAAACACATCAGTCCCATCCAAATGACATGTTCAACTTGTATTGATATGATCACAAGTTTTGTGATAGTGTTGGTAGTTTGGTCACTGTCTTACCATGATAACTCAAGACGAAGAAGCCGGCTCCAGAGAAGTCTGAGTGGAATTTGATGAGGATGATGTTGGAGGTTGAGTAGACGGACTCCAAAGCCGTGTTCCCACTAAACTGGCCGATCTGAGGCGATGATTGATCTGGCCCATCCCTGTGGTGCGACAAAGACAGAGACACACACAAACGTACAGAAAACTTGTGTTACAAAGGAAGACGTGACAGACCAAAGAGCCATAAACAATGAACTTGATCTTTCTTTATAGAACAATGGGAGAGAAAAGTCGACCTAAAACATAATTTGAATGAGCTATTGCCGTCATCTCTGATGGCTAGATGGCTATTTGTGATCAGGAAATGGTTTCTCCGAGGCTAGAAACAAAGATAGAAGAGACTTGACGATATTTATGAGACAAAACTGGAGCTGCTCCATTGACTGTGAATGTAGATGGACATTGTGTGACAAAGTGCCGGCGCCTAAAGTGATTGTGTGTGAATACGAGCCCATCTTCCTTCTCAAAACAATCTAAACTACAATGTCACAAAGCTCATTTCGATAAAAAACCCTTGCAAATTTAGATTCCAATTCCCTTACAAAAGAAGAGCCCCTGATAACAAGGCAATTCAGATCTCTGGCTCTCTTATTCTTGCTTTGGGGTGCTGAAGTTCCTAAATATTGATTGAACTGTTGCCAGATCATAAGAGTAACAAATGTGAACCCTGGTATAGACTTGGCTTTCACTGCTGCCGCTAATATTGGGCCGGCATTCATGAAAAGATACACAATTACCACCGAAGGCAGACGGAAGTTATCCGTCAACTGGCAGGTCAGACTCTCGGTGAATTGTCGTGAGCATATTTCACCTTTAATGACAGCACCACCAGCTGTCACCCTGGAACTAACCAATAGCAGGCTCATTATCTGTGATTAAAAAGTATCATCATGAAGTTAAATGAAATGATTATTTCCTGCTGTTAAGTGTTTTTGGATGAGGCTAATTATACCTGTCAGGTTATGTAAGGAATCATCACCTTCTCTGATTCACGTCGGGTGGTTCGGAGTCGAGTTTCGCTCATTGCTTTTCACTGCTGATGCTCACATTCACTAACAATTATCAGTACATTGTGGAGTCTTATATACAGTATGCGGTTGCACAGTACACAGCAACACCTGTGACAAACAGTATATGATAATTCTTGTGATGAAATCCTGTAGTAAGCCTCCCAGTATGAGACCAATTAGCAAACTAAGTGACTGTCAGGTTGGCTGGCTCTGGACTGAGCAGACCGCTGTGAAAATCACACCTTTACCACTGACACTGTGCTCTCCACGGGGAGCCGGCATTATAACTGTATGACTGAGATTGTGAGTTTTTTAGTGTGTTCTTGAGCGGCTGCTGCCTTTGCTTTGTGTGAGTTTGTCCACTTTTTCGACAGACAGCAGGGTCAGAAACACGCTGTGCGACCAATTCATGGAATTCGTGGAATCGGCAGCGGGTGGGCGGCACATGGTTCAACAGTGTTGTGGCGTTTGGTGCAGGGAGGACAGGCTGGATGTTGCAGTTTGGAGCTACACCTCTGCACTGCAGGTATCTACAAACTAAACAAATCACACTGCAATTGCTGAGGAAAACAAGTAGCTGATAGTACTTGTGGTGATTAAAAGCCAGAAAAAAAGAGTTGTGTCATTTCAAGTTTGTGTGAATACCAAACAAAAATAAACAACAGATATACATAATTGTGTTGTGCGCTGTCTAGCAGCATTTTTGATGAGGAAAGAAATTAATCAATAAATTAGTAAGCAGGCAGAAAGGCAGAACATTAATCTGAATTTCGCAAAAAAATTATTATTAACACAAAACTGTGAAATTGAGAATTGGCTGTTTTTTTGACCTCATATATTATTGTATGTTCATATTTTTAATTCAGATTATTTATTCTATTTTGATCATTGGTCTCATCATCTTGAGTTCTGACAAATGATTAATTTTTTACCATTTTCTGACACCTTACAGCCAAGTTCATAAATCAGCTGATCTTGACTACTCAATTTTGACATTAACTAAGTTAATTAGTAATCAGGATCTCTAAGACTGCTGTGGTCCAGACTAATCCATTCATCAAAAAAAAAAGAGTAATTAATTATTAAAAAATCATTACTTGCAGCCCTAGATGAAGACATTTCTGTACTTAGCTGATGAATGACTGCACCGACATGAATTCTACAAAAAGTGGTTTGAAAATGTTGTAAAGGTATATTGGGATGCCAAAATTTATAAACAGACAGGAAATTTTTCATTATAATAATTTTGGATGCTTGAAAATGGACCTGGAAATCTGGAGGGTTGACGGTGCTTACATCATGACAGACGAACAAAAGGACAAGCCAGACATTTGGTCCTTCTGTGTCGGTCTAAAAATACATGATTTGCAAGAGAATGTATCAGCAGCAAACCATGTCTTACCCTGCTGTTGTTGTGTTCTCCCTGCTTAGCGCTGCCTCTGCACGTCCATGTGCCAGGTGACGTTGCACCCTGTTGTCTATTTATAGGAAACTGGCTATAGAGAACTATAGAGAAGGGGCAGCAACATGACAACCATAGAAATAGGCTGTACGCTCTATTTATGGTTCTGCTGCCACCTTGAACCTGCAGATAACTATGTAACGTGGACTCTAAGCGCTATTTAAACACCTGCATTGACAAAATGTCTGCTATTGCCAATGGCTGCTCTCCTCTGGAAGAATAATGAAGAGAGAAGTCAAGGCAGGGCAGGTATAACATATAAGACCCAGCGAGCATTAGAGACAGTGTGAGGAACAGAGGTAAGGAGAGGGAGGACTTATGGGTAAAGAGAAAGGGGTAAACCATGACAAGAAGGAAATTATGTCAGACTAACTTTATATTCAAGGAGAGATGTCTGTAGTCATAGTAACCCTTGCGGGAATTTAGCCAATTAGTGGCTAGCTCTGAAAAGATGTTAAAGAGCATGACATCCTGTTTGAAAGAGAAAGTATGTATGTGTGTGTGTGGCTTCAGAATATGTGGTGCAGATTAAACGGCTATTCAGTCAAATAGAAAAAAAAGAACATTTCTTTGTCAAATAAACCCCGATGAGGCAGAAACAAGAAGGAAAAGAATAGTAAAATAGCATATAATGTGGGGAAGAACAGTTAATGTCAGTTAATGAGTAAAGCAGATGTGAAAAATTACCTTACTGAGTGACTATATTGCACCTACCAGACAGTAATGTAGTCATATATGGGCTCAGTGCTCAGTACAGTAAAGTTGATATAAATCCCATGTCCAGGAGGAACTCTGACACTCCACACGCAGTCCTGGAAGTTTGGGTATTCCTCGGGGTGACCAGGAGAGTAAATGGTTCCATTTAATGACGTGATGTTACCACCACAGAGAGCTGTGAGATAGAATATTAACAGAATTAGCCTTAATAAATTCCCAGCAAATTAGTATTACCATTGTGAAGCTTTAGTAATTGTCTGGATGACTGAGAGAGGCAATGTCCACTGGACAATGTCTAAATACCTTTAATAAATTGACATTACAGTTTCATTTCAGTTCTGCAGCTCAGGTATTCCTCGGTAAAAAATGTTACCACTGCTGAGAACTGAATAAGTTTTTCAAATGAAGATCCTTGAATAAGCACCTCAATAAAAGATTAGTAAAATAGTGTATAATACGGATGAACAGTGTCTAAAGTCTAGCCTTAAAAGAAAAACAAAAATAACAATCAGGTTAATGTGCAGTTATAGGACAGAAAATTAGAATAACGTGTAATTCAATGTATAATTCCAGCTCAATAATTAGGTGGATGTCTATAAGAGCAACATAGCTGCCACCTTTCTAATTATTTCCAGATTTATCGTATCTCTTTCTCCTGCTGATTCCATATATCGCAGAGCAGATGTTATTGTCTGTTGAGTTACAAGATGCATTTTCTTGTAATTGCACTATTTGTTCTTTCCACTTTGCTCTTAGCACAAAATTCATTATCACCTGGTTATACCACACCAGGAGTAACAAGGAAAAAGTATTGAGCTCACTCTAAGAAAGCACTGTTGGCAGGTATAAATAAATTATTTAAGTAGTTACAGCAATGAGTAAGTTAACAAACTAATGGGAAAATAACCTTTGTATAACGGAATGATGCTACAATCTTCACCACTGTGATGGTATCAGTATTCATATATCAAGGGAAAAGCCAGGGGGATACATATTCTCTTAAAAACTCCTCTTTGGGATTTAAAGTATAGTCGAACACATGTGAGTGAATTTCTTATATAGAACATAAATCTCTGTCTGAGCTAAACATGTCAAACCTCTTGGACCAAAGAAAACACACTGTGGCACGTATTCAAACGGAGACAGTTAACAGGTACAGCAGTGACCATATCACTTACCTTCACATCGTGGTAGTGGGTGGTTCCAGTTCCTGCTGATTCCATGTAAACACGTGAGCGAAGCTTCTCCAATCAGAGAATATCCAGGCAGACATTCAAACGACACCGTCATCCCGACGCTGAAGTCTGTGCCAATCACGATGCCGTTTCGAAATGGCCGAGGGTCCGGGCAACTCTGGAGCTGGTAGGCTGGAGAGATAATAACCCAAATTAATCAAAAAATACACAATGCAGAACTGGTTTGTCAATTTTTAATGCTGTAATTTGTAAAATATGACCAGCAGCAGCAGTAAGATATGTGGTTCTGTGCTACAGCTGTGCACTGCCACTTGGAAAACTAAATTCAAGTCAATGATAGAAAGAGACAATAAATACAGTCATTTTAACACTGAATAACCAATAATCTGCCAGACAGCAGAGGTAGGAAAACATGTGAACGTCGTTACTGTGCCACAAGATGAATTTAAGATCCCGACCAACACTCGTAAATGGACTACAATTTGCCTTTAAAGTACCGTAAGTGTGTTAAAAAAAATCAATCTGTATTCTCCTATTTAAAAGCTATTTGTCAGTACTAGTAAGTCTGCAGCTGAAATTTCAAAAAACACTGGAGAGACAAAAAAACAACAGTTGCCAACTTTCAGATCCAGATCCAGATTACTTTTTAAAATGGGCATCATGCACCAAAAAGCTTGCACTTGTTTTTTTTTAGATGTTGCCAAAATGTTAATGTTAATTAAATCTGACAGTCTGCCATTTACACATAATTGTCACAGTAACTTTTCCCAGCCAAAGCTACAAAAGTCAGGGGTTTGTATGACTGAAGAAAAACATGTCAGTGAGAAAGACAAACATTAGTAGCAGTAATGGCGGCGGAAATAATGGAACTGCCGGTCTTCACATTTTTCCTGTTTTAAAACACTTTGGCAGTGCTGCTGTCAAGAGATAAAAGGTATTATTCATCAGCCACTGTAATTTGCACATTAATGGAATTAGGCGTACCAAATTTAGGCTATCTACAAAATTTGTCATAATAAATACGAGACTGCTCAAAAAAACGTTTTAGTGCCAGATAGAATAAATATAAAACTCATCTCATCACTGAAATTAATCCAAATTGAGGACCTGTATGCACCCTATAATCTTTCTGGCAAGTGGCTTTTAAAGTCAAGAAACGTTTTTATCATGGAAAATAATTTTATTGTTAATCGCACTCGAGAAACCAAGTCACCTGCTGTGTCCACATCGGCAGCAGTGGTTTAACCAGCACAGAGTGAGGTGGCAGCTCTTGTTTTCTTTGCTTAGGGAATGATCACTGTAAACAATATGTTGGAGAGGAACTTGTAGAAACAACATTTACCTTGATAAGTGATGTGGAACCCCGGTTTGTTTTGTGAATAGTCGCTGTGGAAAAAGAAGCTGGTTTGGTGGGTGGTGCTGAACAGAGGTTTGGGAATGACTGGGCCGCTGAACCGGTCAATGACGGAGCCCGTCTCCAGTGTTCCACTACGGATCTCTAAGTAATCATGGATCGCCTCGGTGGAGAAGTTCAAAAACTGGAGATGGATACCTAAAAAAACAACAACAACAAAAAAATACATAGCTCAGGATCGGCATATCATGTGTGAAAAGCACTTGTTCATGCTTGATCTCATCAACAAGGTGGATAAAAGCCACCGGCATTGACTGACTAAGCAAGTGAATAAATTGATCGATAAATAACACATGCACATGAAAGGAAAGGCACAGAGAAAACAGAAACTAAAGCAAAAGGAAGGAGAACCACAAGGTTTTTCGTTTTTTTTTACTCTTGTCGAAAGTTGACAGTGTTTCTTACCGAAGCCGACAGGTAAGTTGACTGTCCATGTGCAGTCTAATCCACTGGGGTAGTTGCCGGGGTAACCTGGACTTAGAATCACTCCACTTACATCTGTCATAGACCCACCACACTGGGCTGTATACGCAAACACACACACACACATGCACAGAAAAAGAAAAAGAAGGAAAATAGTGGTTTAGTGTTGAAAGCAGCACATCAAAAGCCGCAGGGTGACATCATAAGCGCAGCAGGCATGCGTCTCCTTTTATAAAGACAGTGCTAATGATAGGATATTTTAGTACCTTTAACCTGACATTTTGCATCATTTTAAATAAAACATTAATATTCTGAGACTTTAATAAATACCCTCCTTAAATAAATTAGCATTGTGCGAGTGGAAATGCGTCCAGAGCTTGTTTCCTCTAGTTTGCCTCAGTGCATGCTGATTCTTTGGTACACTTTGCATGTTTATGACGGAGTCTGACTTAGCTTTGCATCAGTTTAAAAGCCTAATCATATTCTGCACAGAATACTAAATAATCAGCTCATCACGGAACAGTGAATTGATCAAACAGCTTATTTTCCATAAAGTCAGAAGAGGCAACGGAGGCTGCTTGCATCATTTCTGCAGCCCTGAAGTTTTTGCATGTTTTTCAGTGCATCCAGGCTAAAATGCATGTGTGTGTGTGCATGTAATAAAACACCTACCAAGACACAGTGGTACCGGGTAATTCCACCTTCTAACAGGTCCAGGCATACAGGTGATATGAGCATTGCCCTAGAAATGTAAAAGCAACCACAATCTGTTAGGAAATCGCCACAGATGAGCTTTAAGTACTGTGGTTTAAAAGAGCTCCTTTATTTGCCCAACAATAATCATGCATCACAATAACAAGACATCTATATTAACACTGTGGGTCTGTATATTAAACACAAGGCAAGCAAACTTCCAGTAAGGGAGCTCTACAGTATACTGCACAGAAATTGGGCAGACCACACCAGAGACATACATTATTCAGGAGTTGTGCAAACCACACCAGAGTTGTGTGTTTAGGATGTGCTGGGAAAACCACCCGAGAGTGGGGTTTCCTTTTGATTCAGTTTAAATAGTTCTGGGTTTGTGCAGCCAAGGGATAAAAAACAAGAAAAGAATGAATGGCGGCACATCAGAGGAGCTGAGGAGACTTTAATGATTTCACATACATATCTGGCAGTCGGTCTGCATGTAGGGCATTGTGTGTGTTTGGTGTTCTATATGTGGCATGGCTGTCCTCCAGTTCCACTCATGAAAGGATAGCAAAGAACAAACAGGTTGATTATTTTTTATTTACCTGAAGAGAGTATCCCTGTTCACATGAAAACTGTACAACATCCCCCACCATGAATCTGTCTCCTTGTCTGATTCCATAGTTTGGAGTCTGAGGCTCTGGACATGATTCCAGACCAATGGCTGAGAGGAAATGGGAAATAAACATTGCTATAAAGTCATTTTATTTAGGATTTATTACATTGGCTACATGGCTGTGTAAAGGATAAACACGTACCTGTATATTCCAGGTGAAATCCAGCAGCTGAGACACTAATATCTGAGCTGAAGCTGAGATGGAGGTTGTTAGATGTACTATTCAGGAGAGGGGGAATAGTGGTGCCTGAAAACAGGAGGGAGAGAGAGAGGAAAAAAACAGAAGACCACGATCAGATTTTTTTTCATTTTTTAACTGAGGCTTGAAAGCCAATGATCTTAGTTATCTGACAGCAAAGGAAACAACAAAGGCCTCCCAAACCTACATTTTCACTTTATTTTTTTTCTGGGTAGTGAAGTGTTCTCGAAGGAGGGAGAAGGGAATTACTTTTATTTGAGAAATGTGTTTTATTTGAAACCACTTTTCAAATGTTGGCTTGACCTACTTAGCGTGGCAAGGGAAAGTACAAACGCTACGGCGCAACTGAAGTAAAGCTGGCACGGCGCGTCGGTGTAATTCTGCCAGGGCCCTACACAAAAACACATTAGATGATGTACTTTATTGTAAAGGAATATTTAAGTGTCATTGTCTTGGCTTGCTTCGAGATGCAACAGTCACAATAGCATCTTGTGGAGTTTGTGTATTTTCCAGATGTCACTTAGCTGCAAAAAAAGGTCTCTTTTTGATTTACATGGTGTTTTTAATCAGTGGCAGGTGTGTCAGCAAAAACTTATCAAAGTTACAGACACATTGCTCTGAATGAAGATTTAATTAGGTCAGTGGATGTTATTGGTTGCCTGTTGTGAAGGGAATTAATTAGCAGGTTTTTGAATAGTCTGCAGCCCTCCCGCTGCTCGCTTTCACATTCCAGAGAAAATCTCATTCATTATCATGACGGAAAATAAAAAATGATTCTTTTCCCTTAATAATAATTGATGAATGATGCTGAATAATTAACTGCATGGATTTAGCCATAACAGTTATTTGGGGGATGTATGACAGGATTAATTAAGAGTTGTAATTAACCCTAATAAAAAAAAAAAAGTTTTATCATTATTCTACATGAATTTATTTATTAATGATATTTTTATATGGAAATAGAATCAATGTCATGTCATTTCATTGCTCACAATGTAATCTCTTATCCAGTTTGGCACAGAATTGTCAAGACATCTCATAGATTATTTAGCGCCACTAGGAGAAACCCAGATGACTTTGCTTCCTTAAAAGCGGTATTACAATCCCTGGAAGATGACGACTCCCTCTTTGGGCAGCGGTTTCAATTATTCTGTATGAGTGAGTGAATCCAGAAGAAGGTTTCACTCACTGAACACATTTTTTTGGAGCTGAGCTACTTCCATTGTAGTCAGTGTGGACGTTCTACCAGCTACACTAATGGCACACTAATGTACAGCACTCTCTTTTTAGTACTCAAATTCTTTTTTTTCCCCCCCGCAAGCCCTGATGAGAGGAGAAACGTTGTGCAGCAGCTTCGCTTCTGCATGTCTGAGTGAAAAACAGAAAAAAGTCTGTATAAAACATAAATAAATGCTGAGAAATATTTAAGCTTATATAATCAGTGATGTGTTTTTGTGAAAAACATTTCAGTTTTAGATTTTCTGCGTGTGAGGTTTTAGGAATCACATTATGACTAAATGGACAGAGCGTGCACGCTTCAGTCGTTGTGCGGATTAAATGATTTCGCCTGCCACAAGAGACTTATGACTGACATAACACTGTACGCTATAGATGGAGGTCAGGCTGCAAAACAGGGAAACAGTTCTGCTTGAATAAACAGAGCAGTCAAATCTGTTTTTATGCTATTAAGCCTGTTTATAGTGATTCATCAATGTAACACTTGCAGACAGGGTTCATGCCTCTTATATGACTGTTTTATTGTTCATTCTAGAGGTAAATATTAAACATAATAATATCCACAGGTTAAGAAAAGTTGAGTTACCGTAAGAGTAGTACATTTTGGGAGCTTTTTGAAATGTCATTCTCATAGGTTGCTCAGGAGATACCTATTCCTAGTAGAGAATTAGGCTCTAAGAGGATCAATTAGTTATGCAACAGAAATTTCTCATATGTTTTTAAAAGAATCACAGATAAACAAGCAGGTGTGTAACTCAGCTCCTGCTGGGAGACTCAGAATGCAACCAGTTTAGCTCTAATTGCACTCTTAGCAGGGAGCCACATAGCCAGCATCCTGTATGCCTCACAGCACCATGACAACAGGCGATGGTTTGCATACTTAGTTTATGTAATTGTCAAGCTATATTTACTGTGATCATTTTACAAGATAACACACTTCTTCTTCTTTATTGTATTAGCAAGAGATGGACACTTATAAAGGGATCATGTGTCAAAAAGTAGATTTCTTCAGACATATTCATGTCTATTCCTTAACCAAATTCTCAAACCGTTGCTATCAAAAACATCACAACACAACTCAAAAGTGTAGAATTTATACAACTATGATGTCTGCTGGCAAGAATGGCCATGATATGTGTAACTTTTTGAGAAAAAGTTGAAAAAAAAATACTGAAAAAACATGTTTACCAGAGTAGCTTCCCAGTCTTGGTGCGTGGTTGTCAGCACCATCGTAAAAATCCAGAGAGTCCCAGTTATGTTCGGTGGCAAAGCTCACTACTTGTATCTGGAGAGACAGACAGGAAAGGAGAGAGAGGCGAGAAAGAAGAGAGATCGTGCTTGTTAGCTCTTGTTTTATTGTTTTTAGTGAAGGTCTGTGGTGAGGAGGGATTGTATAACACTTAAGAGTCAAGATTTTTCCAACTCACACATGGAACAAGCTGCCAAAAACTTATCAGAGACTGTGACACATGTCATTCATTTAAAATTAATTTAAAGTCATGGTTAAAAGACTGTCGACTGTGACCATATTCCAAACCAAAGCGTGATTTACTGTATGTTTTATGTATTGTTGTCTGTGTTTGAAAGCACCTTATGTGTTCTTTTGAAGTGTGCATGGTTATACACTGATCAAGCATAACATTATGACCACCTGCCTAATATTGTGTTGGTCCCCCTTATGTGGTCAAAAATGCTCTGAACCATTGGGCATGGACAAGAGGACCTCTCAGGGTGTCCTATGGGGTCTGGCACCAGGACGTTGGCAGTGGATCCTTTGGGTACTCTGGCTTGTGCAGTGGGGCCTCTGTCAATCAAACTTGTTCCACTGCATCCTGTTGATGCTTGATCAGAATGGGGTCTAGGAAGTTTGGAGGTCAAATCAACATCTTGGGCCATTGTCATGTTCCTCAAGATGTTCCTGATTGGTTGATGTTGTTGCCATGTGGTGGGGTGCATTTTCCTGCGGGGGTAGGCCAGTGACATTTGGGATTTCCATTTGCATGAGGAAGTGTGCTTGTTCTGGGACAATGTTTATTTGGGTGTCTAAATCTCATCAACACGGATACCAAAATCCAAGGTTTTCCAGCAGAACACCACATAGTACCAATATGATCAATGTTAT
>OMNN01052183.1:0-14311 GCA_900302755.1 Chromis chromis
GGAAGAAATGGAAATCTTTCCCTACATTCTCAGACAATCACTACCTGTGAGGCTGTGCCAGAAAGCTTTGTTTCTGGAAAAGGGGTCTAAATGGAGCATTTTATGCCTGGCTGAGCACTGACACTAAAAAGCTGAGACTTCTTCATATCTGACAGATTTTCTTTCATTATCTTTTCTCCATAATTTCTTCAGTAGTTAGAGGGGCTGCAGTTCTTTGTAGAGCAGCGAAATGTCTGACTTAACTGTTCGAGACACCAGACAATTGCCCGCCGGTCCTTGTTCCCCCAAGGTCAGAGAGAGAGAATGGAAGTGCCCAAGAAAAACAAATGCAGACCATAGTGTAGTTGTCACACGCTCCACTAACACATGTGAAGGCTGGCTCCTCTTTTATTCTCAAATAAATTGCCCTGAAGAAGTGCTCACACATAAATGTCTCTTGCATAAACTGAGGTAAGAGGGGCGTTTTTCATGATTTGCCAAAATGGTCCTCAGAATTTATCTTATGTCGTTGAGTTTGAGTGACATCTCCCTCTATTAGATTATTACATGCCTAAGGTGTTCAGTGTTTTCTACAAATGGCCTGGAAGATTTTTTTCAAAGCCCAATCCAGAAAGTGGTGCATGTTTACTAGTAGGAAAAAAGACAATCCAAAGTGTTGCATTTGTCTGAAAGTGGATTTCTTTTCCTCTCCAAAGCAAGAAGCAACAGCAAAATCATATTCTAAGAGTTCCAACTGCCTGAAATGATCTAAGAAAATCTGCCATTACTCTGCAATTGGAAAATGTGAGCTAGCAAATGTGAGGTAGATATAGCTCTGTGGGGTAGTTAGCACCTTAGTGCCCTGTCTTTGAGGGTGTCTGGTTGTCATTATGGATGATGGGCAACAGTACAGGCAGGTGGGGCTCGGTGCGTTAGGCTTGCTGACAGTTTTGCGAAACTGTAAAAGATATTATCCAAAGGGAATGAAAACATCACTCAGCGGGTATGTCAGGGAAGACAGACAAGTTAAAACAGATGATGCGCGTCCCGGCGACTGCCCCATCATATTAGTACCCTGCTACACATGCAGCTGTAAAGAACCCTGGGTCGCCACATCTGGCCGGGCTTACCTCGAGGCTGAAGGCTGGGGGCCTGGGGGGACAGAGAGCGGAGACTAAAGGAGACCTGTCAGAACAGACCAAACAAAGGCTTGCTGGCTACCGACAGGCTAAACACCCAAGACATTGCTGCTTCTGTTTTGTCCCCATCTGCTTTTAAAAAAAATGACACCTCACAGAGAAGTGGAAGGCTTTTATTTCAGTGTTTACAAGATGTGGCTAGCTTCTGTTTACGGTAGCGGAGGGGTCTGATTTGATGTTGCATCTACCCAAAGGGGAGTGCATAATATACACAGATTTCACAGTTAAAGATGATGTAATATTTTGAAACATGTAACTTTACTTCACTGAGATCCACACTGAGATTCATTTGAATGCGTGTCGGAGTAAATATTGTCTGACATTTTGACTTGAAATGGGACGGAAACAAACGGGATAATAATATATCAAAACATTCTCAAAATCTTTTGAGTTTCCTGTAAACTGTAATTGCCTGCATAGCTGTAATAGTGCGGAGCGTTCCGCATCATTGACATTGCATAAACAGTAGATTTGTTCAGCAGTGGTGTTTCTAGTCTATCAAACTGCTGGGTTTTCCTTCTCACTCTGCAGAGGTCCTGGCTCGTGGCGAGGAGAAGAGGCCCAGGCCAGAGAGATCGCAGGGCAACATGGGGTGACTGAAGGACACAGTGTGGGGTCACACTGGGGCTCTTCCTGCTCTGCATGTTGCATGCCCCTGTGCTCTGGAGGCCAGAGCCTGATTACTGCACTGGGATCCAGCCGCAGAGCGTTTTCATTAGGGAGAGGGCCAAGATCATCCAGGAAGGTTCCGGCCCATTAATACATTTGAAACGGCGAATGAAAGGGGGGATTGGAAGGGGGGGCGTGGGTTATTTTGAAAGGGGAGAACCCTGTGGAACGACCATGAGAGCCTTAGTGAATAAATACCCCGTGGATCATCTTAACCTCGTTCTACTTTTTTTCCCCCTTGTCCTCTCCCTAAGATCTGCAGCCAATTTTCCTGCAATTTGGGATAAATTGTTTGTGAAATCCATGTCGATCCTTCCACTGGGAATCCATTCACAAGAGATAGAGAGAGGAGGACTTGGCTGGATACAAAACTACAGTGAGAATGGGAACAATGTATGGAGAATCTGGTTAATGACATCATCTGCTTCCTGTTTCAGACTTATGCTTTTCATACAGGCAATCATAACATGCCACAGAAACAGATTCCGCATTCACACTTGAAGTAGCTTGGAGTGATCAAAGCGGCTTCATTTCTGTGAAACCATACAATGACACTGACAGATGTTTGCACGAAGCCGTGATATACTTTTGATATGCGTCTTGAAGCCTGGGGTCAATACAAGCTTACAAATGCAGGAAATTCCCAGGGTTAGTATTAGGTAGCATGCACCTTAATCTGCCTTTACTAGACTGACATAACATACAAGAAAGCAGGTTGGTCTAATTATACTGAAGGTTAACTGCTCATCATCCCTCACTTTGGTAAATATGATATTTCCCCAGCTAGTTGCACCGCTGTAGGTGTTTATTACCAATAACCACATCAAGCCTTCGCTGCTGGAGGAAAAGAAATCTCCTCAGGTCAGTTTCCAAACTAGTTAATATTTTATCCTGCATAGTAGTGCTGTAATGACTGCTATTGATTTTTCATCATCTCTTATTAATGCAGTCTGGTGCCACAGCAAAATGCTAATCATACTGTATATTACACCTCTCTACATTTTTCATGTTAACTTCTTCAATTACTGTAACTAAAAGTATGTCTCAATTGAGAACCTGACAGCAGTATTTCAGGCTGCTGTGATGTCTAGACTTTAAATAAAGTGATTACAGCTCTCGCCAGCCAGGGAAAATCGCAGCCTGTGTATTTCTAAGCTGGTAATCTCGTCGTCTAATATATTAACATGAACAATAGAAGCCAAATATGACCTTGTATGCTCCACTGGCCCAGCACACACCTCAGACAGCGACCCTGCCAATAACACAAAAGCTGGACGGGGCCCACCAAGCCAGTGCAAAGTGAGCTGTTAAAGCCTGACGTGTGTTTTGTCATTGAAGCACGACAGGGAAGAGGCTGACGGTAAGCACTGAGCAGTGCTCAGGGAGCAGCGGGGGTAAAAAGGCTCTGTGACTTGGCAGCAAGGATCGTGGTGTGTGCCAGCACAGCTGTCCGGCAGGCGTCTCATTCAGTGCTGCTCCCAACGTGAAAAGCGACGACCGATCTATCACTACAGCAGCCGGGCACACAAGGACACAAAGGTGTAAACCCGGCCTGCAGAGGAGAAGGGCTCAGCGCTGCACTGACAGAGTGCAAGAGCTTTACACATCATTATCTTCCCTCATAGACTCACACTCGCTAAAGTGGCTTAATTGGTTCGTCTATCTAGATAGGACACTGTTGGCGTCTTTATTATAATCATGGGTCAGTTTTTTTAATTACATCGTGATCTTTGGAAAGATTCCCAACATCACAGTCATTGTATCCCCTCCGTACAAAGTCCTCCTTGTTTACTCAGCCCTTGTAAGGACATCTACACATGCTCTCTGGCAACGGCAGAGCTGGGGCAAAACTCAAATCACTTACAGTTCTGAAGTATGTAATTCAGTCAACTGTTAATAACTTGCAGGGCGCCAGGCCTGTGGAATCTCTTTTGTTGGGAAAGACAATGGCAAGAGACGAGATTTTTATGAGCAGGCGTTTCTCTCTTGTGCCAGGTTTTTGTTTACACTTTCATTATATCTCTAGTATATTATCTGATGCCTACATCCTGAGTCCAATCTCGCGGTTGGGTTTTAATCTCCTGACGCACTCAGCTCACTCGCCCTGCTGTCCTGTGCCACACAGGGAATCGGAGAGGGGTTATATTACAGCGCATGAATCAAGGCAAAATGAAATGCACTCCAGACGCTTTCAGATGGTTTTAATTTATGGCAGAGGCCTGCGGATACAAAAAAATGCATTAAATGTAATCTGATCACTTCATTCGATGCTAAATTTATGAGCAATCGGACTCTGTCTGGCTGAGTGACTGATTTTAAAAATAGATCCTGTGATAGAACACAGATTTGAAAAATTAGAATATGTTGATAACAGTATTAATACTGATAACACACATTATCATTTTTATTTATTCATACTCTCTCAAATAAATGCCAAAGGATTCCAGTCACAATAATTTATGCAAAAATAAGATTTTTTCCTACTAGTTAGACTATTAGCTCCGTCTAGATCCCTTTGGATTTAGATTAGTTCTGGATAATCCGCTGAGCGAATCAACTAAGGTAAAAGCAGTTTAGAGGCACTAATAACCAGTCACTTGAGTAACATGTCTGATCATTCGGGTGCCAGTTTAGCAGGGATTGGCTTTCTCCATCTCCTCAGTTGTGGTCTATGTTGCATTGATGTCTCAATTGTTGAAATCATCTCTCATCCTTTGTCCTCAGAGATCAAATCAATTTATGAGAGCAGGATATCTGTCATTGGACCAAATCCATTACGGTCAATCCAGCCCAGCAGGGCATTTGGCTTGTACATTAAGAGGTCCACAGGCATTTACAGTGAAGTGAGGAGACGCATCAAGTTTTAATGCTCAAAGCCACAGAAACCAATAAGGGATTAGTCTGACTCATTATTTGACATTAATGCCTCGTAGCATTAAAAGAGAAGTGCAAAATGCTGTCGAACAGATATTTTTTTCTTCAAAACATAAGTGATCGGAGGCTGTTTTTTAATCTTTTGCTCTGTTGAGCAGATAATGCATGGCCACAAGCAACAGCATTAGCATACAGTCACACCATTTGTTCCAGCATGTGTGTGGCTGCAGAGACTCGGAAGGGAAGTGCATCCATCAGCAGTTTTAGGTCCATGGTGAAAAACAAAATGGCCTCTTCCTTCCTTCACCTTTGACCCCTGTGTGGCTAGTGACACCTGGTGAGTGAGGATGTTCCAGTGAATGCAAAAGGACATGTCTCCTTCAAACGCACTATATATTTGGAAAAGATGTGCACTATCGTGGTATTCTTGGGGTTGGACGGAGGGCCTTTGTTACAAGAAGGGGTGTTGATGTTCTTGTGACAGCAGCTTGTGAACATCTGTGTGAGGAGGCTTTTCTCACTTTCCCCGAACCGTTATGAAATCAAGATCATACTTAAAGTTCAGTGCTCGTGTACATCTGCCCGCTCTCTCGCTCCACTGCATGGATGCATTCCTTCTTTTTCTCAGAGCCAGCAGTTCTCTTCTAAGTAAAATACTGGTCACAATTGTTTTAGCCATGCTCGGGGAATTGCTTTAAAGATGGTCAATTTGGCCCACGCTAAAATATCTCAACTGATGACCAGCAGGTGGACATTTTTAGCTTTTATCAGCCCTGTAACACAAAAAAATCTAATAGCTATGTTTGTTGGTAACATTTGAAGGTATTTTCACAAAAATGGCTGTAATATCATGCTTACGTTTCTTAGGGGCTATTCTTGGCACTCTAGCACCATAGCAACCAGAGCTTTGTGTTTAGCATTTGCACTGGTGTCCAGGATCTTTTCCCAAACCTAACAAACAGTTTTGCAGCAATAAACAAAAGAAAACAGCAACTGAAAACAGAGACATACAACAATGACTTAAAACGAAAGCAAACCACGAATGGAACACCACAAGACGCTAAGACCACATAGGACTAACACTCTGGTCTCCTGGATGAAGGTCTTGGCACCTCTTCCATCCTTCTAGTCTCCATTTTTGCCCATTTTATGTGTAAGGTGAAAGCATCTTGCGAGTCATACGATGTGGATGCAGGCCAATGGAAAAGAATAAACCATGTAGACCAATGTAGCTATTGCACAGTTTGGTGTGTTGCTTTTACTGAAGTGTCTTGACAGCTGTTGGATGGATTGCCATGACTTTTTGTACAAATATCCATGTCGCTCAGAGGATGAATGGGGATTTTGGTGATTCCCTTGCTTTTCCTCTAGTGCCAGGTTGACATTTGTGCTTTTCAAAACATTTTCCGCCACAACTTTTGGATGGGTTGTCTTTAGATTTTCCATGTGCCTTCATGTTCCAAACTGAATGAATTGTAATATCCTTTTCGTCAACACTACTACATTTACTTAGGTCAAAACTAATGATATGTCCATTAGTCTCAGCTATACTTTGTATTTATTACTAATTAGAAAGACTCTCTACAAAGACACAATACCACTTTATCTCCATAAGATCCAGTCTGATGAAGAGAAATCGCTTCATTTTTCTAAACAGTTTCTATAAGTGGAATTTGAATCAATGCATTTGTATAAAACAATGCGTACAACATATTGTACTTATTTTAACAATCTTGAAGAAAAAAAGAACCAGGCGTGAAAGAAAAGTTTCAGATCTTTTTCTTTGTCATATTGCATGAATGACACTTAGTCTAACTTTTAACAGCCTTCTTAATCTTCACCATCAGTCTCAAACAAACAGACACGGCAAAGCAAACAAATAAAAAAACAGTTCAGCTTTGACAATTGAAACCACATTCGAAAAAGTGTATATCTGCAAATCTTTGTTCAAAGACGACGCACAAAAGCTGAAAATAAAGCCTGGGGATGATGCAATAATTGTACGGGATGCTGATAAATCTTTTCATTCCGTTGTTTCTGCAGCTGCACGGCACCTATCTGGGAGTAATTGCTACAATTGTACTCTCAGACTGGAATTATAAAAGGCCTGTCTGGATGTAAACAAAATCTTTAGCAAACAGAAAGAGCCCGAGCAGAGCGAAATCACAGGCAGCCATGTTTTGACAAGTGCATGATGAGTGTCCACACACTCGTGTGCTCGTTTACAATTAGATAAGCTAACTCCTACCCAGAATCCCTTTCAGAGCCTGCCACCCTGACTTTACGTCTGCTTGACTGCTCGCATAAGCTCTTCTTTTAATGTCAAGTTCTGAGCCCAGTTTTGCAAACTTTCTTCGCTTAAACAAAGACAGACTACTACTGTATTCCATCTCTTTGCTTTCTCCACTGCAAGTGTTGAAATAGTTACAAGGACTTGGTGGATGGTTCTGTAAAGATAGTGTGGAGAAGAAGAAAAAAAAAAGAAAAGACTTTTGGATCTTGAAGAAATTATTCACGGCTGTAGTTCAGAGGAGCGCTCATATCATGGGCTGTGACAAGTGTACGGCTCTAAGCACGTCCCTGCCAGCCTGGAACTCGGTGCTGCATGCCTTCCACAGACACCATTAGGGCTCTGAACTGGGAGAACGGCTCGTCATCGCACTCACAGAGGAACAGAGGAACTGTGGTAACGTTTCTGAGATTTGGCGGCAGTGAAGTTTGTTTTGAAGGCCCGCCGAAGTGATCTGAAATTTGAGTTGTGCTTTTAGTCTGGAATATCCTGTCAAGATCTCCTCAATATTATTCTACTATTTGTAGCTGAGGCAGCACAAAAAAACACTTTTGATGTCTGTTCCTTATTTTGCACCACAATGTAGTGTAACAGTCACCTTTAAGTCCAGTTTTTTTGTTTGTAATGAATGTGTTTTAGAAGTTTAAAAAAAAAATTGGTTCCAATGAAGCAAGTGAAACATATTTTTGAGAGGTCTTTTAAAAAGGAACTGGAAAAAAAAGGAACAAAAAAAATCTTTCAAAAGACACCATGGTGTTTTGCGTATAATTGCCCCGTCCTCTGTTTTGAGGTCCAGACAAGAAAGGTTTATGAATTCAGAGGCGATAACAAAGGAACTTTGCTTTAGGCCGAGCATGAGGACAATGACATGTCACCCTTGTATACACACATCAGAGAAAGTGATGGGACTGGGGCCATCTCAGACTACCATAACGACCCAACACTTTCCTCTCATGCATGTATTGGGATATGTGTGCCTTTGTACCTTTGGTCTATTATCTGTCTCCAACTGGGCCTCCAGCTATCCAGATGAGCCGGGGAGCTGAAGTTGTGCGCGGCTGCAGACCTAGCGTTGTCTGATGGGGAGAAAGGAGGTTCAAACAAACCAAGTCTGTGAAATATGGAGTAAAGCTCGCTCAGAGCGTTGTCTAAATTAGCCTGGTTACATATGCACAGTCCTCCTCATGCCCAGAGGTCATACACCAACCTAAAGACAATTGTGACATCAGACGTTCTGTGCTTTTTTTTTTTTTTTTTTTTGTACAATAGAATTAACACAGAAACATAACCAAAAAGGGTGTGGTTTGATTTATTTTATTTTTTTATACATATGTTTTTTATACCGATGTAGCAGAGAATTTTTCATCTGTGCCCAAGTTCTTCTCTTCTCCCATCTATCTGCTTGCAACTCGTCTACCACAAACTCACCTTTATCACTAAATGAGAGGGGATAGCCGCCGCTTCCTGACAGGTTATTATTGATCCTTTTCAATGTGCTGTCAAAGCTAGATCTGGGAAATTGCAGGGTTGGTCTTAGCATGTTGTCCATCCATCCAGGAGCTGCAAGGCAGGTCACCAGCTGACCAGTCAAACATCTGTCTTAAAGGGCATTTCAATTTCTGACAGTGACAGCATTAGAGAAGAGCAGCCAGGGTCAAAAACAAACAAGTCTGTCTGTCAGGGCTGTAACAAGAGGCCAGAATTTATTCTGCCCCTGGATGCTCCCTGAAAAACCCAAAGGTGTCAGTTTTTAAAGCAGTTACTCTTGTAAGTTTGAACCTATATGTGGTTTAGTTAGTGTGAAGCAGTGCATTCAAGTTTGTAAAGTCTTATATGCTAAACATACTGTACCTGTGATAATGTAAAATGAATAATTCAACATGCCAAGACAAGAAATATTTGCCATCTTGCCAATAATTAGAAAAAAAGAAAATAAAGTTATGTGTTAAATAAAGAGTTTTGGTTTTAAAAAAATTTGCCACTGGACTGCAATTGGAATTTCGCCTGCTGTGCATCTACAGAGATGTTGATTGATGTTACAAATAAAGACACTGAAATGAAATTAACCTAAAGTGAAAAGACAGTTAGCTTAGCTTTGTTGAAAGCCTGAAAGCAGGAGCTTGTAATCATAGTGTTAATCAACCGAAAGAGCCTGCAATAAACCATAATGCGCAGTTCAACCACCGATTTTTTAAAATTACATTTTTACATTTTGGTTTCTGTATTAAACATATAAACATATAATGTGTAATTAGCGATCTTTAGAGGTGCTAATGCAGATTTTTGTTACATTTGCTCTTTTCAGATTTTATGCTAAGTTAAGCTAAGCTAAGTTTCCTGGCGCCACCCATAGATATATATAAACATATGTTTATATATATCTATGGCTCCACCTACATATATAGCATACAAACATGAGAGTGGTATTGATCTTGTCATCTAAAACTGTGCACAAAAGCAAATCTGGGTATTTACCAGTTACTTCCATTGGTGACAATTACACAAAATTCTTTAAAGGTCCAATGTGTAGAATTTAGTGTTATTTTGTTTAGAGGTTGCCGTTTTCAAGCAACTGAACACCTCTTGCTTCACCTACCCCTTCTAAGTGCATGAAGGAGAACCAACTTTAATCAAAATACCTTTCCATCACTCTTTTGCATTCTTCTGCATGTACCTTAAACCCTTTAAGATGTCATATAGGCTGCATATTCCATCATATGTTTCCACCAAAATCCAGCTTTTAACAATTGTGTCTTTAGTACTTATTTATAACATAGTATATATGAGTTCTGATTTATATCAATTATCTCACAGTAGTATACAGTTAATTGTGTTCAACTACAACAGCAATGTCATGACCTTCACTGAAAATATTGTATCAGTACAAACTGTACTGGAAAAAAGGAGTACCATACATACATAGTCCAGTAAATAGCCTTAAATAAGGTAACAATAATGTTCCTGAAGTGTTGCACGTTTTTACCGTTGCTGTGCATGTATGTGGGACCTATTGTTTATGAGCGGGACTCATCAGAGGATGGATTTCAGACTAGCTGCCTGTGTTGTCTGCCCAAGCAGAACCTGGTGAACCTGTGAACCTGCAAACCTTGAAATGCAGATCTGAGGCCTGCTGAGGAGTGATGACAGCTGTCATAGCACTGTGATAAAGTCAAACAAAAGAGAGGGAGAGAGCAGAGAGAGGAAAAAGAGAAGAAGCAGCAACTTCAACACTTTTGTGCTGAAGACACGAGAGGATTTTTTTTGGAGGGAGGTGTGTGAGGGTGGTGGTGGGGGAGAAGTAGTGCACCGAATTCTGCTACTCAGCATAAAATGTGTTGGATTGAGAAATAAATAAAGGCAGTGAGTGACCACATGAAACACTGCTGCGCTGCGGGGGATTCTGCTTCCTTTGTTTAGATGCTAATATGCTGCTGTGATAGCAATATGGAATGAAGGGGTCCTCCTCTGCCTTTGATACACATTATCCCTCTGCATCTTTTTTACTAGCCTGGCACAACAAGAATAGTATCCCTTGGAGAGTAAATGAGGCCCTTTTGTTGCAGGCTGACCTGCAGGCACTGAGCAGCCATTAACATAAGCATATGGGTAATATCTAACATTGCTGCTTTCTTCTTTTGTGTACAAGGAATAATGATGCCTTAATAATATGGCTTTGTTGCATGTACAGTATTGCACACTTTTCCTGGACACAAGTGTGTGGGTTGAGGTGGAATGCATTCAAATCAGGAGTCAATCGCTTCTTATATTCACATTTATTGGAAGATTATTCTGCGAACATTATCTGCTGCACAGGTTTAGACTGTCTTGTAAGTGACCTGGTCATGTCCTCAGTTTTTGCTGTAAAATGATCCTGCCTGCCACACACAGGGTCAATGCATTGGATCACTTTGCGAGTCACTATATGTTGAGGGTGTGTGGGCAAACTTAAGTGAGACCCTGAGCAGGAAATGGACAGGAGGGGATCAGAATGAGTGATGGAGAGACAGAGTTTGACTGGGAAAAAAGGAAAACACCAAACTAAGAGCAAGGACCTTCTCAAGTTTCATTTTAATAGCACAGGGCCATTTTTCTCCCTTTACACTAAGCACAGGCCTGGCCATTAGGGCCTCTCGGTAGAATGTGTAAACCTCCTGCTATTAAAACCACAATTTGCACTGTCAGCTCCTATGAGCCAAATCTATGACCACACTACAACCCCTTCCCCCCCACCCTCCGCACAAGTCAGACCCCTTTTCCCCTTTTGTAACAACTTTCAGGCCACAATAACCATCATCAGTTAAAGGCGGCGGGTCCATTACACTTCCCCTGTTCACACAGCCCTGCATTAAGCTAATATTATCTATTCCCAGAGTGGCCCAGCCCTTCACACGCCCCATCAATTATTAATCTCCCTGCTCACAGCTAATGTTTGGTTTGAATTATTTAAACCTATCTTCATTTATCAATAAACATAAATGTTAAACAAAGAATGCTGATGAGCATGAATTACACTGTAAAAAAGTTTATGAGATTATTTGGATGGGAGGTGATTTATCGATGCCACGTTCACCAGTAATGTTTCAAAGAAAAAAGGGATTTTAAAGGCAGGCAGAGGCACAGATCATTCTCATGCTGCGGATAATCATTTTGTTTATGGTCAACTCTGTCAGCACTTGAGCAGTCAAAGGGAAAACACCATGTTCGAGCCACATTTTCCAAATGTAGCTTGGTTTTCATCTTATTCTTTTTTTTAATGAAGGGATTCTTTCGTGACACACGTGAATCCAAATCTGTGTCCCAGATATTTGCTCTTGTTGAAAGCTCTTACATATTAGTCCAGTCCTCCCCAGGGTGCCATTACAGTTCAATACCCCTGTAGTGAGAACAAAATGAACCCGTGCCTCTGAGATGTCCAACCTGTTAAAAGGAGAAATGAGCAGACGCGAACACAACCTCTCTGTTTGGCCTCGCTCTGAAAGAGAGGCCTATCCCGCCGCAGCCTTTTTTTGACTAATGAGGGAAAATAGGCAAACGTCACAGTTCTCCCAAAGCAAACACATTTGGATATTATGGATGACCTATGAGGCAGGAATAATACAAACCCTGAAGGGTGTGAAAGAGCTCTGCTTGGGGCTGGCTGCCTGGCAGACAGATGTCACCCAAGAAGTTGATGCCACATTCAGTGTGAAATGCTGGGAATTCCTTTGCCACCATGCCCTGTAGCAGGCGGGATGGCTCGGGAGATAAAATAAATGAATGCAGCCTTTACATGCACTGTACATCGGTATAGAATTCACGTCAGACAAAGACAGCCTGGGTGTGTGTGTGCTCAGGGAGGATGCTGGTGGAGTGGGTGGGATTGGTTCACCTCCAAAACACCAAGCCAGTCTCATATTCAATCCACCTGTTATTATTCACTCTGAATCAACAGATTACGTTTCTCCAAGCACAAAGAATGACAGTCTGCAATCACAGAGATATGAGAAAGAGCAGCCACACATTTATTGTGGCACCCAGGGGTGTATTTCTACACGTGGTTTTTAGGTCTCTCGCTGACATTTCGCTTCCATCATCGCAGTCCAAATCCGATGCCCCCTCGTGCAGCACCTCGCCATCTCCGCCCTCCCCACCTCCATGCCGCTGTCTCCTGCGTTGGGTAAACAAGGCGGAACCCCCTCGTCAGTGCAGTTAAGCTGGTGGCTCATGACAGAACGCTGAATGAGTGATTTAAGGTTTCAAGTGAGCAGCTTTCACAGTTAATTAACCTGCTGATGGCTGTGCATGTGTGGAGAGGGGCGAGGGATCCGCGGGACGGGAGCGCTCCTTGGTTGTTTCGCCATTTCAAGTTGAGACAGCCGCGTGCGTTGCCGTGACACCGGGGCCAAAGTCTTGCAGCGGACCGATCACTCATTTGTTTCTGTGGAAGCTGCTGGTTCTGCAGGTTTAGCCTTGTCTTCTCTCCTCACCTTCAAACATAAGCAACGGGTTTGAGCAAGAACATGGCTGTCTCTCAACACCAAGGGGGAAAATGTATCAAACGTGCATTGTGTATGTGACTCTTAGATCACTGCAAGCCTGGAGTGCTGGAAGGATGGACAGCTTTCCAAAAAATTTGAAGACATTTCAAGTTAAAACCCAAGCTAAATAGAGTAAACTGTAAAGTCGACATAAAGTTCTGAATCTGAAATTACAGAAGCCTCACTCAGGAAGACTTGCTACCAATCAGATGACTAAATACCAACAACTATGTCACTGCTGTGACATTTTCAGGAAATTGGCGGTTAAGCTGCATTTAAATTTGAGCTAATCACTCCCTCTGTAAATCTCCAAAACACTTGGCACTCACCGTGGGAGGTCAGGGACTTTGTGGTTAGATGTGTGCCTGGTTCGCTCTAGGCTGCCGCGATCGGAGAAAAACACTCACACTTTGAACATTGCGAAACATTAACAGTCATCAATGCTCTCACACTCTCCCCAGGTTTTCTTCAGAAACTTGATCTCAGGCGTGCTGAAAGCTGGGTCTTCACCTGTTAGCGGATCACCCGCTGGTCTCTGGGGTCGCTGCGTATTTTTCCTCTGGTTTGCCACCCAGGCAGCAATGAATTTCAGTGGGAGGATAGTGTGTGTGATTCATGCCTTGATAATTACAGTGTATGTCCTTTTATTATTAGCAGCTGACTATTCAAACAGATGCCATGGAGATGTGCCAGGGATCTGAGTGTTTCCTAAAGGTGGACGGTGCAATTTAACCGTAAAACAAGTGCGATGTTTTGCTTGTATTTTTATCAAACAATGCATGTAAAGATAATCTTTACTTCCATCAACAATCCATTTTAAAATTCAGCTCGAACCAATTAATCCAAGTGTAAATGGATACTGCGCTGACAATCTACATAAATGGTGTAATTGTCTTCCCAGGATCGAGCCATATTCATCTGCGTGGCGGTAATGTAAAATCTTGGCTAATTTACATCATCCTTGAGGCAGTGCAGCAAAACAATTTCCAAGTGAGGGCAAAAGCTCTGACAAAACCAAATAAGAACATGTAAGTCATTATTGACTCTTAGCCTTTTTTAACTACTCTCCTAAGGACACCATAATTGTCTACCCATGTATGTAGCTCCAGGTTGTTTCACATTTGATGAGTTCATGTATGCGGTCGGAGTAAATTGTACAATCATAGAGTGTATTGATATGGATTTTAGGGTAATCAGAAGAACATTTATAAAATAATTTCTCTTTAGTATTAATTGCTTAATTTTTATTTAATATGATATAATTCATTGGTGTCCAACAGTAT
>OMNN01052184.1:0-15844 GCA_900302755.1 Chromis chromis
CCAACACTTAAAGTTATTACTTACAAATAAGGATTCCATAGATGTTACCTAGCAGAGAATCATTCCAGTCATTCAGTTTATCTTTTGTTAAATGGCATCTTCTTATTCGCTTGTCTAGTTGCGGGCTTCAATAAGTCTTTCCACTTCTTCTGAAGTGCTGCAGGTCATCATCTGTCCTCCGAGCCTGATGGTCAGTTTTGCCGGGTATCTGAACCTGTATTCAATGTTCAGTGCTTGTAGACGTTTTTTCACACCATCAAACTGCCTCCGTTGTCTGCGCACCTCCATGGAGAAATCCGGGAAGAACATCACTTTGTGTTGTTGGTACATCACCGTATTCATCTCTCTGGCGGCATCCATCACTCTTTGCCGGTCACGAAAGTTCAGGAACTTCATGATTAGTACGCGAGGAGATCGCTGTCCAGAGGTTGGCGGCCTGCCAATTCGGTGCGCTCGTTCAATAATCACCGGACCCGACAGCGTATCTCCAAACACTTCAGGTAGCCATTCTTCCAAAAACTTCACAGCGTCTGTCCCCTCTGCCTTTTCTGGGAGGTTTACTAGACGTAGGTTACTTCTCCTGTGTCGATTTTCCAAATCATCCAGCCTGGCGTTGAGCGTCTCCACCTGCGTCTCCAGTGTGTGCACCGTTTTCTGCATGTCCCCGACGCTATCTTCTGTGTTGCTAATTCGGTTCTCAGCCTCAGATAGCCTGCCCGCAAAGTCATGAATTTCAGTCTTTATATCTTGGATAGCGGACAGAACCCCGTCAAATTTCGATGAGAATACGCTTTTCATTTCGGAGATCGCCTTCATCACCTCGCTTCCTTCGCTGTTAGCTTTAGCTTCTGCTGTTGCCTGTACACATGGCTGCAGCATGCTAGCTTCTTCAGGCTTTTCTCCCTGTCTGTCTGGAAGTTTTTTCGTTGTTGTCTTTCGGTTGGCCATTTATGTTGCCTTCGTGTCGTCTCAGACTCTTTTTATGTCTGGTTGACGTTATTATTGAGTGGTGAGCGATTAAATACAGGATTTGCGCTGTTTGTTGGAAGAGCTCCTACAGGCACTTCCTACCTGCTCGCCGCCATGTTGCGTCTCTACCTGGTAAATATTAGCGTGTTGGCATCGTCCTTGACAAGCTGTATGTTGGTGTTTGAATTTGGCCCAAACCACCACTGGGCCGAAGTACAACCTCAAAGAGCTGCAAGCTTTGCTGTAGACTCCAAGTCTTGTTATAATGAGTTAGCGATCAGTAGTGAGTAACTGATCACTTTCAATATTTTTCATGTGGAGCAGCAGGAAGTGTAGAGGCAAATATATCCAATGACAGCTCCAATAGTACATCAAGGGAGCGCTTATCACTGAGGTTGATATCTGTAGATGAAAGAACAGAGATGACATGAAAATACTATCAGCCATCTACATTGCAGAATTCAAAAAATGAGCCAAATTGTTGAGTTTTATCTATTTCCTCAAAGTAAATGAACCCCCTTGTTGACAGGGGTGGAGAATCCTGGTCCTCGAAAGTAAAAATCCAGCATGTTTTAGATGTGTGCCTCTTCCAACACACCTGATTTAAATGGTCAGGATTGTTATCAGGCTTCTGCAGAGCTTGATGATGAGCTGATCATTGGAATCAGGTGTATTGGAAGAGGGACACATCTAAAACATGCTGGATTTTTACTTTCGAGGACCAGAATTCTCCACCCCTGCTTGTTGATCTCTCTCAGGTTGACACCTCAAGACAAGTATTTAATGTTTTAGGGATTTGAATATCTGGTGCTGTGAATGAATTGAATTGGATCCTGAATCATGCTTAGACATTTGAACCTTGTTTGTTTTGAGGCACCCGATGTCTGTTGCCAAAAAAAGAAAGCAGTAATCAATCTCCCGCAACTGTGATTTGAACCATATGTTCTATAACAAGGCTAACGAGAGGCTGTTAAGGGCCACTAAGTTGGCCCCCTTGGCAGAGGCTTGTTAATGTCACTGTCAAGTTGTCGATCCCTGGACCTCGAGATCAAGGGCATGAGGGGGTAGGGCACAGGGGGGAGGATGGGGAGGGGGTCTCTCTTCATCACAGTGGTCCTGCATTCCCATCCCCCAAACAAGAACATTTCACACGTACCCTAATTGCCGTGTGAATCATTAACCTTATGACAGGGATGATGCTGGATCGTGCGGGCTGATGTGTCCGGAAGTCTTATGCAAGGTCCCTCTGCCTCATAAGAAGACCTCAAATTACATTCTTTCTCTTTTTGGTTTAGATGGCACACTCTTAAAGCAAGTCCAGTGCAACTTCAGTTAATGACTGTGTAGATAGAATTAGTGCTTACATTTAGAGACTTGACTCTCGTTTTGTGCAGATGTGTTACAGCAGGAGAACAGGAAATCATGCATTTATGTATAAATTCTCATCTTTCTCCACCTGTATCTAAGCGCTGAAGAAAATGTGATTTATTTGTTGATTCAACCGGAGATGTTCACACTTTTCAGTGCAATAATCTCACAACACTCTCTGCTGAATAATTCAGCATGCTTTAAATGAATAATGATTTTCGACTCTCTCCGTAAGTGACAGTGTAAATGTCACACTTTTTGTGCATTTGAATGACTTATTTGATCTGTGTTTGATGCAGCATCCTGTGCATAAAGACATCAGTGAAGAGGCATTACCGCGCGCCGAGGAGAGGAAGAAATTCAATTGTTATTGACCAATTTTCGCGGTGAACTTTCCTTCTTGTCCCAGGGAACTGTACGTCGGCTAAATTCTCCTGTAACCTTTAAGCAAAGATCTCAAGGATATGGAAGGATGTGTTTCACCTCTTGACTCACTGCTTTCTATTTCAGCTTAGATCCTGTTATACACAGTGTTCAGTAAAGCCAGAGTTTGGTTCTTCTAGCTGGAACCAGGCCAGTTAGGAATGTCATTTTATAAATGGGCCGCCTCTGTGATAAATGTTCCCCTGTCTTAGGATCAGGACCCTGACACTGTAATGCAATGGGATAAGGCTATTCATAGAGAAAGCAAAGAGTCATGCACAGTAGCTGTAACAGAAACTTTCCAACCGTATTTACCACGGATGCATAAAACTACGTCTAGATTCACATCTAAAACTGTGTGTGGGGACAGGAAGATGTATTCTTTTCATCGCATTTATAAAGTCAGACGTATGAATGATGGGGGTTAAGAAATCTCAGTCTGTGTGGAACTGGGTGCATATTCATTTCCGGCTCCACGGTTAGTCATAAATGGATATAGAAATGCCCTTAAGTATCTATTTGCAATCAAGACTTGTGCTCACTCATTAGTCCAAGTCTCAGAGAAGTGAAGTTTTAGTGTAAGATTACTTCTCACATCTTATACTTAATCTCCTCCATATCATTTCGCCTGCAGCTGGCTGTAGGAAACTATATGTATGCATTGACTGATGTATGCATGAGTTCACATTCTCACGGCACATTATTCTTTTATGCATACCAGTTAATATGTGGAAAGTGGTGTGTGCGTGGTTTTTGTGCATTGTTTATACAGCTGCCCCCTGGAAGGGTCACCCCAATGATTCCCTACATTGTAACACATAACCATTTTCATTTGGGGCCAAAGTTTTTGAATCTCGATGTAGCACATGCAATTTAGGATTACAGGACAACGTGGTAGTGGCCTACCCAGCCTAATGATTTCTGCTCCTTCCTACATGGTCTGAGCAGCTTACTATGGCAGTCTGTAGCTTCAGTTCTTACTGGTGCTTTAATTTAACAATATTAGCTAAATTAAAGGCCATTCATTATTGAACAGGTAATGATACATTGAGTTTAGCACAAATGTTTCATTGGAGAGAACGATTAAGGCAATTTGAGAGCATGCATTATTAATATAACGGATTAAATTATACTGGCTTGCATTTTGGATATTTGAACAGCTTTGTTTGAGGGGATTCACAGTTAAGGATATTTTCCATGTGTGACATCTTGAGTGTTCAGTGCTTCGTTGCATTTGTTATGTTGTTCAAAACACTGTAAAACATTGTGAAAGAAATGCTTTTGGCTCTTACAGTTTACTAGGAATTGATAGTGCCAACAGTACTTACTGTTACAACCAATCCCATTGATGTCTGTATTAGTAGTCAGCTGATTTGGGTTTTCAATGGCTGATATTTAATGGCCAATATATTATGCCAGTATCCTGTTTCTTCTTAGTTTTTTTTGCAACTGATAAAATACATCTATTTAAGAACAATAACTAGGGGTGCAAATTTTAACAATTTTCTTGATGGATAATTGGCATCATTATGAACACAAACTGAGTACAGTTGACATTAGCCCCTGTGCTGATATTGACATTTTGGTCACATAACATTTCCTGCAATAGCAGTTCAGTTTCATGTGCTACATGGGCGTAGGGATACTGTCCTCTTCAATCACGGCTTGTTTCAACCAAATGAGCTCTGGCTGGAAGTAATTAACCACCCCACCAGTCTTTGTCATGGTGGCCCGTTGCTAGCTAAACTCCGAAAATGCTCTCTGCTTGTCATCATAGACCTCCCTGTAGTTGGAGTGACCCCCTCCTAGAGTTGTTACAGTGGTAAACAGTGAAAGGCTCTACAACGTACTACAGCTAATATACAATACATTTTCTTATATGGCGGTTAAGATATTTTTAATCGGTCAATTATTAACGGGAATGAATCGATTAATCGTTAATCATTAACATCCCTATTGTGAATATATAAAAACAACACACAGTACTGCTGAACTTAAATGAAGATTAAATTTATTTAACGCCGTTTTTTCCTTCATTGATACACTGTCAAAAAAAAACCTATTGAAAATGAAAACTAAAGCTTCAGTGCTACCATTATTAGCAGATAGCAGCATCTTCTATTACTGGTCTGGTAAACTTATTGATGTCTTACATGCTGTGCTGCTGTTTACAGCTTTATCTGAGCTCATCTGATAACACTAAATGTCTCTGTGCAGCAGCTAATTTCGAATTGTAACATTTTCTTGCTCTTCTCAAGCACGTTTTGCAAAGTTCCTTGCTAATTTAAGACTGAACTTAATGTGCTGTTTCAGCGCTGCTAATGTCTCTGTAGACACATTTTGTTTCCCAGCCTACTGAACAGGTAATTAGCTGATGCCGATTATCTCAAAATGGCATTTAACCAGAACAAAAAATCTGTGGGACTATCACTAATGTTTGTTATTTTTGTCTTTTTCATTGTTAGATAAAATTAACACATTTGTACTTGTTTTCAGTTTTGTATGTGTGACTTAATGCAATTTGTTGTAGTATAGTGTAGATTAGAGCAGTGTGTGTGTGTGTTCATACTGTGTGTGTCTAGTGCTTTTGTCTAGTTTTGTTCTTTCCTCTGTTTTGTTGTACTTCACGCGTTGGCCTCATCTGGGCCATTGTTTCATCTGGGGGTTTGAGTAACTTTGTTATTTTGAGCTGACTCTGCTTACTGTAGGTAAGCTGTCTTTGCTGAACCCCATTCTGGAGCCTTCAGCTCCCCAGTGTCCCCCGCAGCCAAACAGCCACACTAGCCGCCAGGCTCTATAACTCCTATTGCTGACAACTCACAGAGACATCTTTGTAATTTAAGACGTAATTCCCTTTTCCTGGGAGCTGTATAAAATCTATATTGCAACCATAAACAATCCAGACTTTCCTGTGAGCCCCACCATCCTCCTCTTTATGTATGCAGAGAGATATTATTGGAGATGTGCAATGGCAAGCAGTTCTGTTGCTTGAAAGGCCAAGCAGCAATAAAGTGGAATGAGGCCACGTCCTTGGTCATCCTGACATAGCTGCCTTTTACCTCGTTTTTAAGTCTATACGTCCTATTTGACTGTGATCTGAATCATATTCTCCACTTTTTAGGCTAACTGAGACATATTGAGACATACACACACTTTATTTTAATCTAGCATATTTCTCAGTGGCATCATAATCCAAAAGGCAGACTTTTAAAAAAAACTAAGACTACTCATTTTCACCAGAGAGGCAGCTTAAGTTCACAGCGTTGAGAGTATTTTTTATAAGTGGTGGTCGGGGCTCTCATTATTCCCCTGAGTCATTGTCCTATTATTGAAAGATTTTTCTTTCTTTTCCCTTTTTTTCCCAGTGTGCATCTATTTAGAGCACTTGGATACTGATTCGTGACAAATACAGTAAGTGAAATAATCATCATCATTATTTTTTTCTGGTTATTTATCATTTGCCTGACAGAATGTCAAAAGCACTGAATTTCAATTTTGTATTGTTCTGCGGTAAGGCTAATTATGCATGTCTAAGTCTCCAGCTACCGTAACGATTTGTGCTTATGAGGCTGCTCATTGTGGCAGTTCCATGTGTCTGCTGCTGCAGAGGCTCCAGGCATTATTCCACTTCAGCCTGACACCAGTGTCTCTTCCAATTCCATCTCATTGCATTAGTCATTAAGCTCGGCACTGACACCACCCATCATATCATTGCCTTAATCACATCTGAGCTCCACTGTGTACATATGACCATATCATTAACACAGACTTCCATCCGCTCTCTACGCCCCCACTCCTCCATGCCCTTCCATTCTGCTCTTGTGTTATTTTCCGCCACAGATTTGACCCTTTGTGTTTCATCCATCACGCTGGGTAGTCTTGGTATCTGTACAGTGACGAATGACGCTCACTTTACAATGATCATTTCTGCTACCTCATATGCAAAATTATTCACCCCCAGAATGGGTTGTTGGGGTGATGGGGGTAACTAACAGTGATGGAGTGCAATGTAGGTTTCCAACCTTGTGCAAAATTGGAAAAAAAAAAATCCACCATATTTCTACTATTAGTCATCCACCAGAGCAGGAAGATGTGTTATTGGTGGGATTTTTCTATCTCCTGTCTCCTCCTGAGGTACTGACGAGAGAAGTCTGCCCAGTGACACTGATTATAAAAGGGTGCATGTGTGAGTGTGTGGGTAATAGTCTGTCTGAACTTTTGCTGAGGTGGTGATTACAGACACCCTATCACCTGTCTAATAGTCAGCTATGGTAGGTGAGACCAGGTCCCATCTGCTGGATTCTGAAACACACATCCTATATGAGACACGTGTCCACGCACACACACTCAAGCTTGCTGTGCATCCTTAGAAATGCAATGTTAAGAAATGCAAAAAAGTTGCATCAATAATGGATTTGTCACTGCGAAAGAATGCACCAAAAGTTTCATTTAGGCACAAATGCCAAATGATAACAGTGATATTTTTACTAAATAGAGCTAGCTACCCGATGCGTCAGGCCATCCATCTTTTTATTTATTTTGCTCCCGCTCGCTTGCTCTGACTAAGTGATTGTAATACGTGAATTGACAAATCTAATTCAGGAGACAGTATTCTCTCCCACCACAGTGCAATGAAATTTACTGTTGTTTTTGCTTCCCATGCTCCCAATGCCCATAACAGCATCCCGAGATGTTGTATATCTGACTATTTTTAGACCTGAGAGCAGAAACCTGCAGACGGCATCATTTCTGGACATAAATGCATGAAACGACTTCCATCTGCTGGATGTACTGCATGGTAACCTCATAAAAGTGACAGGGGGCAAAGTGTGATTTTATTTGGTCGTCACCTTATAATGTATTCATGGTTGAGTTTCACAGCGCAGCCCATATTTTCTTGTTAACATATGTTTCCTATATTACGGTTTGATACCAAACACTGAGCCACACTTTCATCTCATTTCACATGGATGTATACAGTTCATTCTGCAATTTCTTCTATATTGTCACCTTCATTTTAGGGTGCATTATGACGAGCTGCGCCGGTCGTGTCAAGATCGAGGCTTTGTGAGTAAAGCGGATGTTTGATTGATTAAATGCACAGGTGCCGTGACATTGTAGCGCTCCAGTGCATCGGAGGTCATCGCACGAGACTGTTCACTCGCACACCTCTCTTTCATCGCAATGCATCCTGTTCTAACTTATTCCGAGACACTTGGAGATAAGTGGGGGCTGTCGTTAATTTATCTTTTAACACTGTGAAGGAAAGAAGGGAAAAGAATCAGTTTTTTGTAGGAACATAATTGCATAATTTAGATACGCTAGCTAAGCTGTTGCTCAACCTGACATTAGATTTAATACATGAGAACTTTCTGCTTTAGTCTAATTGGGTTACTTCTACAAATTGGAGTATGAGGCCTGTTTTAGCTGTGGAGTTCAACACTGTGCTGAAACTAGCCCATGTGCTGCAGGGATCCACAGTATCTATGACAACAGGCATCCTGGCACTTCCTTGGGCTATGGTGGATTAACCCTATCTGTAATATAGCCCATTTTAAGGCCTGACTGATGGTTGATATATCCCAGGTCCTCAGGAGACACTTCGGTCTTCTGCAGTCGGAGGTTTATATGGAATTAACACGGCTGGAGTTGATGGTAAATGACAGCTGCCGACTCCCACCTGGGACTCTGCCTTAGCTGGGCGAAGGTTATTCTAGTTGCTCTTCCTCCAGCCCGTGTGATTCACTGTAATGAGCTTTGCCTCGCCACTCAGGCCCTCGGAGAGATAGCGGATCTTCTGTTGAATCTCCACACCGCCCTGACAACATATTACAGCAGAATCAAATATAATTACAGGAACATGTCAGCGCCATCTACAGCAGAGCACCGTGGCTGTAACCAGGGGTGCACTTAATAACTATTTTCATTGTTGGATTACTGGCCATTACAACTCTGAGGATGTGTGAAAGAGGACTGTGTAACACAGACTATGATGTCATTTCATTGTACTCTTTTCTGCATAGGCAGTGAATGACTGTAGTTAATGGTGGTTTGTAAACGACTTTCAATTGAACTACTTGTTAGAGCAGTGAAATGAGAATAATTAGGAGAGAGATGGATTAGCTGAGAGCAAAGGTATGGGTGGTTAGTTGTATAAAATGTGGCAATAGTTAATCCACCAAAAAACAGTGTTTTATGTTTCTTTCGCCTCTTGTGTGCATCTTTAGAGACTATATAAACCTAACAGCTGCACGTTCATAAGAAGAAGCAATAACTCACAGAGCTGCCTGAACCACTGCTTCCCTCCACACTTTAACTCAGTGTTTACTGCTAAAACTTACTGTCAAACAGCAAGACTCAACTTGAATTTTGATCCTTGTTATCAACAAGTTATTAACCTTCTGCACCCCTAAACCCATCGCCGAGTTTGACAGGCATGCTATCTTTAATAACTCACCAAAATGAAACAATTTACCACAGCCAGAAACTGCAAAACAAGAAAGAATGATCATGATGTTAACTTTCCAACAGTCCTTGAGCTAATCATGTGTGATGTACGGTTCCATCAGGAATATGAACCAAATCCAGGCTTAAAATTGTCACTTTATTTTACACGTCTCACCTAAAAATTCACCAAAAATGAACTATTTCCTCTAAACAGATCCTGTGACAAACAAAAACTTATGCAACTCCTGGCTGCAACTGCGAAGACATTAGTGACTCAACTGCAGCCGAAACCATCCTATAAAAATTCAAGGACTGAACTGCATTTGTATTGAGACAAATTAAAAATACAAGTAGTAAAACATGTATAATTACCAGTTTTTCCAGTATTGGTAACACCTGTGGACACAAAATGTTGGCTAATGCAAGTTTGTTGTTAATTCTTAAAAAATAAATTAGCGAAGAAATGCAGCTTTTGTTTTTTCTTTTTTTATGAGTTTTAACATTCTAACTGTGTCATACTGCACAAAAGACATTTCTGAGTTTTCTCTACTTCTAGCCATTGCTGTGCTGTTACCATAGTGGTGCAGGACTTTATACTACAGTAAAAAATGGGTCCACAGTGAATCAAAATGCGACTGAAGGTAGGTAACCACCCAGGAGTTCGTTTGAGATTGAGGAGAGATATAGCACTTTTACAGCAGGAACTTATTTTATGCTTGTGTGAGTTTGCAGAATTATTTAACACATCTTTAAAATTATATCACAGTCTGAAACAGAGATGTGATATCATCTGTAGCTGACAGCATACTTTTAGGATGTTGATTCTTTCATTGCTATATTCATGCCCCGCAAGTGCAGCTCAGCTTGAGGTCAAACACTGTGCTGTATGACTAGAATGGCAAATTTTCTCTTCTCCAACTTCGACTGTAGAGATTACAGATAAGAAATCTGGTTTAATTTGTCATGAGCACAGTCAAATATTTATCAGAACATACAGATTCAAACCTGTTAGTTAACTTAGTTATTTATATTTCCTGATTTGGATTCTCTTACTGCGGCCAGCTCTATTTCCTTTTACTTAAAACAAAATTGAGTCCTCGTGGTCTGACAAACAGCAGGACAAACACTGTTCATTGTTCAGATCCCAGGAAAATGCTTTTGATAGCACCGCAGACTCTTGACAGATATCCAACTTGTCTTCTGACTTATAGCAACACAACAGAAGCAGAACGACTCCATGTATTAGAAACATAAAGCCCCAACAGTTTTATTCTACTCAATAGTACTGCTCTGCTGGATATAGAATAGTCAGGGGTATATAGTGCTCCTATACTCTGTTGGTTGTTATTGCTGTTTACATTTCTTAAGTGTTTCTTTTTGAGTTTATGATTTTAATATGGTTTTTGTGTATGGATAGTATTTACTAAACCTGGGTTCTGGTGCAGACTAGTTCCTGAATAAGTTTCTTTTGTATTCTGCAAGGTAAATGCCACTGTAACTTTCTGATTTTAATATTTTAATCATGACTTAACCACACAATCTAAAGTGACTTAGAACATTATAGTACTTTTTTTTGCATTATAATATCCAGGCATAACGGAGCTGGTTCACATCTAAGTACAAAAACTGAGCAGTCTTGAGCTAACCAGGCATCTGTCCAGTAAATATAAGTTCTAAATTCAATGACCTCAATGCAAGTGGCAGGTCTGTCCTATTAAAAGGTCTCTCCTCCCTGTCTTTGTCTCTGTGTAAACAGATCTTTAAAAGGCGATGAGGTTGCTTGGCCTGTGCTGCTTTATCTGCAAAGTTACAATCGTCTAGAGAAAATGACCCCGAGCTATTGATTTGTGATCCCTCATATGAACACACACACGCACTCTGTTTGGCTCAGTGTCACTCTTTCTTTGGCCTTCTAAAAGGTTATTTCTGGCCGGCTCATGTGGGTTGCAGAGAGGGAAGAAACACGAAAAAACAGACTTTTAACCCGATGTCCACATAAATTAAGCCGAAATGACTCTTTGCACTCACAGATCTGAGTAAAATTAACTAAAATGAATAATTAAATTTAAAAAAAAGCCATCTGGACAATTACCATGGCGCAGCTTCTTTTTCCATCACATCCTTGCTATTTCTTGTCATTTAAGCACAGGCCTGACTGTGTCAAATCAATGTCAAATTTAAATGTTAATAGAATCTTAAATTATTCACCATGTAGTTTAGCCCATTTGACCTATTCCCTGGCTCCAAATGACTCTCCCATATAAATATATGATGGAGAATTAAGGGTCTGGCTTAAGTCCAAGGTGTGTTCAATGGTAGGGATACAGGATTTTGCTAAAGGACAGATACAAATGCCAGGTCTTTTTCCTACAGTAAGTAAGTGACTAATGATAATAAATAAATAAATGAAAAATAATGAATAAAAATAAGTAGTAGTTTCAGCGCTCGTGACAGAAGGAGAGGTGCTGGTTGGAGTTTGGCATCCTCGTCAAAGCTGGAAGTAGAGCCATGTGTGGGACTGTTTTCTTAATCCCACTCCCGCTGGATTTCTGACCATTAACGCTCCCGCATTAATGCTCTGATTTTGAGTTTTCTCCTGTCCTGCATGAAAAACATGGCATTTTGCTATTTAATATTAATAAAGAGAACCATACTTGTTGGTAAAGTGTGGAACTTGCAGTTACATTCATAAGAATTACTGTTTTTCTAGTGCAGTCAGTAAACATCTCATACATTTCTCAGTAGTAGCCCATCTTGTGCGGGAAGAAGTGCTTACTCTGGCCTGGGGAGAATGGAGCAGGTACAGTACCTATTAAAAGTATTCACCACACTTGGAAGTTTTCCCCTTTTATTTCTTTTCAACTTTGAATCGTGGACAGTTTAATTTAGCCTTTTGGAAGAGGATATACAAAAAAAAAGACTCTTTCGTGTCAAAGTGAAAGCTGATTTCTGGAAAGTAATAAGTAATAGAAATAGAAAAACTTAACATAAGCAGTTGTATAAGTATTCACCCCATTTAAATCAGTTTTTAATAGATGCACCTTTGGCTGCAATTACAGCATTGAGCCTGTGTGGATGATAATAATAATCTAATAATAATAATAATCTAATAATAATCTAATCTAACCTTTATTGATCCCCTTGGGGAAATTCCTTCTCTGCATTTGACCCATCCTATTCAAAGTTAACCTTAACTATACATACTAGGAGCAGTGGGCTGCCGTGGTGCAGCGCCCGGGGAGCAGTCAGGCGTTAAGGGCCTTGCTCAAGGGCCCAACAGTGGTGGTGACTGGGGCAAGCGGTCGCTCTCACTTTCCCACCTCAACCTCTTGCCAGTCCGGGGACTCGAACCGGTGACCCACCGTTTACAAGTTTGCTTCACAAACCACTAGGCCACCACCGCTGCCCCAATAATAAAGAATAACCTCTGAAATTAATCTAGATATTTATAAAATATCAGCCTCAAAATATCTGCGCTAGACCAAGTTACCTTTACTTTCTGTTTTTCTGTGGTAAAAAAACAGACATGAAAGTTACTAACTGAGATTAATTCACAGTAAGCATTGGCACTAGCTTTATCAACCCGCTAATATTTCCATAATTCCACTTAATAGCTTCAAATATGTCAACAATGCCAATGGGACGGTGGTGGCGCAACGGTTAAGTCCCTGGGATACCCCCACTGTGGCCACTGTTGGGCCCTTTAACAAGGCCCTTAACCCTTCCTGCTCCAGGGATGCTGCACTGTGGTTGACACTGCACTCTGACCCCAACTATGCGAAAATTGAATAGCCTGGGGACAAATAAAGTTTCTCAAAAAAATAAGAAAAGGTGACAATCATCAACTCAGAACTGAAGTTTAATCCCCTCATTGGCTGGACAGGTTGAAAACGAGTCGGATTTAAATCGGCTTGAGGAAAACGAGGCCAGATCAAAAGGAAAACCTAATCTAAACTAACTTGATCTAATTTATATGCAAAAATATTAATTTTACAGCATCTATTTGTAGTTTTAGGATGTTATGCTCATAATAAATCAATAATAGTAGTAAAAACAAAGCCAGGTAATCTTTGTATTTGTATAGTTTTTATGTATGTAGGGTCAAAACTCCTCCATAATTAATAGAGCTGTGGGGTCTTAGCCGTAATATTTATATTGCTACATTAAGTTCCATAATTAATAATACCGTAGGGTCTTAGATATATTATTACATTAGTTAGGTTATTCTCCATATTTAATAACACTGTAGGGTTTCAGCTTTAATATGTATTATGGTCATATGATTTTTGTAAGGTTTTAATCCCTAATATGTGAATTACTCAGGTAAAATCACACCATAAAAAACACTACAGGGTCTTAACCCCAATATTTACACTTGCTAAGTTACTTTCATAATGACAATCATAATCTTTTATTACTGGAGGGGAAAAAAACATCTTGAACTGACTTAACTATTTTATCTTATTATATGGCATTCTTTGGATCTTATTCATTTGTTTGAATTTGTTCTCATTATTTGTCTAATTAGTTTTTTTTGTAAAGCACTTTGTGACTTTGTTTTCTAGAGGTGCTACACAAATAAATTATTATTATTATTATGATAATGTGATAACAGCTGGGTGAGAAGAGAATCTCTCGGCCAACCTCTGCGATGCTGCTTCCTGTTCAGAGTTTACCTGTTTGTTTACAGCCTCCATTTAAAGAGTGAACATCCTCCACAGCTGCAGGTGTGACTTCATGTGAAGTGACACTCTGCAGTGAAGAGCTGGAGGGGATGAGGCAGCTTTGGGAAAGAGCCACGATGATTCACCTTACATAATCAGGCTGATACGATTAAACGTCTCCCTCCCCCTTCGGCTGTTGGCTTCTAATTTGTAGCTTGTTTTAGGCTGATCTCTCAGGTGCAGAGGAACCAAAACTGGGATCACAATCTGAAAATTAGCAGAGTTGTGTTGTCTTTTTCCATAATTAAAGCAGGTGAACATAGTCGCACCTGCAGGACTCTCAGTACAACTTCTGGACAGCTCAGTTTAAGAGTTAAGGCTTTACTCGCTGCTACTTCACAGAGGTTGTCAAGGAAGCAGAGACCATTACATATTCACCTTCCCTTCCACTCCCAATTTTCCCAGCAGTTGTATTAATTTGAATCTACTGGTCACCGACCCGCTTCTCTAAAAAGAACCCAATTATTTTTTTTCTTTCTTTAGAAAGTCTAAATGATGACCAGTCAGACTAAAACACTGAGCAGGGCACTAATGGCTGCAAGAGCTGATACACTGAAGAGGATTTAAATTCTGAAAATCCAGGCTGCTGTGTAGTTTTTTTTAGGTGAAATTTGGCTGATAGTGAATTCTAAACGTGACGGAAATTAGATGAGCATCTGACGCATCCTCCTGACCACACTGCTGCACACAAACACACACATACACAGAGATTTCTACTGATGAAATCACAATGAAATATTCAGAAATTAAAAGAAAAATACATAACAAGATGCATTAATGACATTCTGTCTGGAAACCAGCTCATGCCTTATTCAGCTCCTGCAGTATTTTACACCATAATGGCCATTAGATCGTCCCTGAGGGGGAACAGGGTTGTTAATAAATACCAGTTCTTTAGTGACTACTTAAACTGGTTTCTAGATTTCCGGTTCACTCTCTGGCATAAAGCATTTTCAGAATGGAGATTTGGAAATGCAAAACCAATTTCCATTTGGACAAGTTTGGCTTAAAAATAAATTGACTGCAAAACCTCTAATTATCAAGACCACCGAATGCGACATCATATTAGGCCTTAATGAGTCTTTGCTTTAATTGGCTACTTTACTCATTTCTGTTGTGAAACTCTACATTTATTATTTAGCTATGACTCAGTGTCAGAACTGTGCAAGTTTTGTGACTGGCAGCTACTTTAAAAAGTTACTTATTCACACAGAATCTCCTTAATCTGGACGTATTTCCTAAAGAAACAAGATGCTGCTGTGCAACAGGTTTAGCAATTAGATACACCATAATTTTGCAGTAAAGATATAACTGAAAATGCTTGAACATAAGAAAAATAAATAGTTCTTAATGACAAAATTTAAGATTGAAGTTCATTTGACAAAGCTAAGAAAAGAGGAGAAGCACCTGGAGGAGTTTTTTTGCTAATTTATGAGGTCAGTCAGAGGCTGATTGAACAAACCACAGACACATACACCGATCAGGCATAACATTATGACCACCTGCCTAATACTGTGTTGGTCCCCCTTCCGTGGTCAAAAATGCTCTGAACCGTTGGGCATGGACAAAAGGACCTCTCAGGGTGTCCTATGGGGTCTGGCACCAGGATATTCGCAGTGGATCCTTTGGGTACCCTGGGTTGTGCATTGGGGCTTGATCAGAATGGGGTCTAGGACGTTTGGAGGTCAAATCAACATCTTGGGCGATTGTCATGTTCCTCAAGATGTTCCTGATTGTTTGATGTTTTTTTCCATGTGGTGGGGTGCATTTTCCTGCGGGGGTAGGCCAGTGACATTTGGGATTGCCATTTGCATGAGGGAGTGTGCTTGTTCTGGGACAATGTTTATTTGGGTGTCTAAGTCTCATCAACACGGATGCCAAAATCCATGGTTTTCCAGCAGAACACCACATAG
>OMNN01052186.1:0-15513 GCA_900302755.1 Chromis chromis
AGTAATTTAACATAACTGGGGAAATCTGTAAAATAACAGTTTAATGAATTATTTACCATTTTCAATAATTTATATATGTTTTCTTTTAAATAATAGCAAATCATATTGAACTGTATATAACATCCACATCTGTTTTACAAAACAGTAATTCTTCTACAACACTTGACTGTACAATAACAACAGTATTTTGCTGATTAAAATACAGTATAAAAAAGGTAATTTTACAGTTGAATGTTGTAGAAGAACGAATTGCTGTTTTGTTAAAATTAGATTTTAGATATACAGTCAGTATGATTTTATTAGTTATCTATAATTTCATAAAACAGGGAAAATCTGTATATTTAAAGTGTAAAAAACAGTTAAAAACTATTTTAAAAACATAATTTTTTTTAGAGCGCATGTAGTGTGTCATGCACGTTCACATTACTCTTTCAAAATAAAAGCTCCTACATGGAAAAATACTAAATATTCCTTAATGTTCTTCTCTGTTCATTAACTATGTTCCTAAAAAGTAATCTCTGCATTAAAAAAATAATCTCTTCGTGCCTTCAAGTAGCACAAATTTAATGCTACACCATTGCTTCCTTCAGAATGAGCAAATCTATTAAGTAACCACCTCGATCTAAACTGTATGAGGTACTAGAAGTCTAAATCCATATTTTTGAGGCCATCCTGAGTCACTGCATCTCCAAGAAGTAAATGCTCAGCCAAGGTGTTGCTCATGATGCGTTACCCAGCATGCAAAAACACCATACGGGAATATTAACACGGTTATAAACAAACAAATACAAACTTCACTTTCACTGAACATGGAGTTTAGTTACAAAATGAACAAAAATGAAAGATAACAAAGGGTTTAACTATACTAGATGATGCTAAAGGTCAACAAAGAGCATAGAACAGTAACACTGTTAAACACTGTCTTTACGTCTAATCCAGTTAAACCACATTTTATATTAACAATGTACGTGAGTATGTGTAATGTAAAAGAAGCGGCTTGTAGTGAGAAACGCAGTTAAATATCATGTGCAGTTACCTAAAGCTCCAACATTAAAGACCCCTTCTGGTGAAAATCATGCTGTTTACCTTAACATGTCCATATGGCATTTTTTATATGCTAGAAGACAATTAATGAGCAACATAAGCAGCCATTGCTGAGCATTTTCACCTGTATAGTGTAGTGTACCGATGACTAACTCAAAAACATGGATTCACATTTTGGGAATTTCAATTTGATTAACAAACTTAAGGAACTAATCCTGTCAAATTGTGGGGTGGGGTTCTTTCTGTTTTATTATTTTTCGACAGAATCGGCTTCCGGTTCAAACATGTATGGCTGGATGTTATAATAATTATACAATATTAGAACTTTCCCTATGCAGCGTAGAGTAGTTTTACAGTGTTTAAGCAGGGTCGTTAAGTGAGCTGGTGTGCTAGAGCTGCAGCAAGTAGCAGGGGAGTGAGTGGAGAATCAGATAGATCTGCACATTCTAGAGGAAGCAACAGTGTAGAGTTACATCTAGCCCATTTTGCGACAAGAAGGGATAATTTTCACAGAAAAAAAATCTAATTATGTAACTTCAGCATACAGATATGAGTTTGTAGGGGTTCAGTCAGTGCATAGAGAGGGACAGTATCATTACCACAGTAGGTAGCAGATTTCTGGGTAAAACCTGGACAAAACCTACAGCACACTGTCCAAAATCAAACAGCAGACAAACATAGTTGGAGAAAAAAGTGGAGCTAACAAGATTTTCCATAAGAATTGGTAGTGACCATACCAGAGCAAAAAGCAGAGCTAATGTTGCATGATTACATTAGCAAGATCACTAAAAATATGACTCTAAACAAATATTAATGTTGCTCCAGTTTCCTTCCTGTTTACTTAAAACCTTCACCCTATAAACCTTATGAAGAGATATTGATTACAGTCAGGATGACACACTTATCCCCTTTCCAAGAGACCTTATAGTGTGCAAATGAAAAGCTGACTTTCTGTCTTTATAATAATAATAAATATTTATATAGCGCCTTTTAAAAATGAGTTTACGAAGCACTTTGACGGACGAACCAAAAAAGGCAATACTCTGGAAGACAATATTACAACAAACAGCCAGTCAGGCCAAACAGAAAGAAAAAAAGACCAGATAAGAAAAAAGGGGAGCATTTGAGTTTTTTGTTGTTTTTAAAAATATATATATTTGTACAGTCAACATGATTTTTCTAGTTACTACCTGTTATTTCATGAAATACACAAAATCTGTAAAATAGAAGTAAATTATTCAAAAAATTAGCATTAAACACTGTTAAAAATGTGTAGTTGTGATTCACTTCTACACAATTCTACAATCATGAGTCACATTACTCTTTCCAAATAAAATTATCAAATGAATAAGCATTAACATCTCCTTAAAGCCTCTCTCAAATCATTAATAAGACCCATTAAAAACCCATCTCTGTTTATAAAGGTAATATATTTAGATTTTTTTTCCATGACAATAATGTCATCATGCCTTAAAATGGCTCAAATTTAACTCCACAGATTAGCACATTCTGAAGAAAGCAATGGTGAAGTCCCTGTCTCAATTCAAATCAAATCACTAATCAAAAGAGAATTTGAACTAAAAAAAAACACCGATTTATACAAATACAAAAATAAAAATGCTATAGCCCAGAGTAAAGCAGACTTGTACAGTAGGTATTGAGGGAAATAATACTGACAGCTTCTGCGTGTTTGACAACCTCACTTTTGTGTAACACACAATAGGTCGCAGTCCCACTCTCCTGCACAAAGGAGCAGTGACTAGGAAAATTAGATTTTAAGTATTGGGGAGAAAAGACATTTGCCTTATTAGCTGTTAAATGTCATGCCAGGCTAATTATATGTTCATGAAATGTCATTTAGCTTCAGACCAACACATGAAATGTCACTTCTCTGCATTCACATGAAATGCCACGGATCAGGTTTCTCCCAATTGTTGTACATCCTTCTTTTGTATGTGCGTATTTAAATAACACACACCCAGATGATGCAACGATGGTGTGAATCCTAAGCAATCACATAGCTGTCTGTTTAAATAAAAATTATAATGACAACAAAGCAGGTGTTCTTTCAATTTGGCCTCATCTGCTGCTCTGTGTAAAGCCCACCGGGCACTGACACCCCCATCAACTCAAACTCCCTCCTTCTTCTTCTACGTGTGGAGGAGGACGAGGTTGACAATGTGCCCAGGGAACAGGGGAGGAAAAAAGTGATGCCTCTTTCCTTGGCTTTAATCATAATAGGAGTTATCTGGTGTGTAATTTGAAGCTGGGTGGCACCTAAATAAACCCCCTTTTCCGTCCTCCCACTCCTCACATTCGGCATGTCAGGCTGCTGAGGACACGGGCTGCTTTTGATGTTCTCCTCTGTGATAAATTGTGACAGTGCAGCGGGACATAAACATAAAACTGTGATCAGTCTTTAGTTGTGGAGGGACGCCGTGCCAGGAGGCTCTTATCGGTGCACAGCTGTTTGATGTTATCCACAGCAGATAGTCATTCTTCCCGTAGCCGGCCTGCTAAAACCACTGCCTCCTCCAGGAAGGCCGCCGCCCTCCCGTAGAATGTGCCTGCACCTCGTTTCATCTACTCCTCAGCACATCACAACTCTGTTCTGTGTTGAATTTTAACTATAACTGCCCTACAAGCACAGCATTGTTTTAGCAATGTCCAAGTTTGAAACTGAGTGGCTCTGGCCTTTCTTCATGCCAAGAAAACTGAATCATCCGAGAGGAGTTTGCATCAATGCTGTGCCTTCATATTTACCGAGATCACATTAAACTGCTACCAGTTTTTGTTACACAACTTAGTGTTGTGTAACAAAGAGAAAAAAAGTCAGTGTCCTCTCCTGAATGATAAAAAAAATCTACACTTAAGATGAAACTTTTTGCACACTGATTTTTTTATGCAAGGACAAAGTAATGTCAGTGAAAACTAGTGAAAGACAGGGCCTCTATTATTAGTTAGTCAGTCAACAGAGTTGCAAAAGCCTGTTTGTCCAGATGGAATTCAGCTGTTAGACGCAAACACAGCAAGCTCTTAGGGCGGTGGTTAAAGACCATAATAATAACATGTACGAAGATGACAGTGTGCCGTCTTTTCTCCAATATTCATAGTTCATCAGAGTTCATCCATCTGATGTCTCTTAAAGATACACAACACTATATCCTTTGTTAAACAGGAATCACTTAATATTTTTCAGATCACTCAGTGTAATCAGCTCAACACCAGGTTTCACAAACTGAAGTTGCTACTTCAATATAATCACGATTTTTATGCTGAACACATCACGAGCAAAGTAAGCAGTCAACAACATGGCTGAGCATTTCTAACTTGAAACTCAAAAACACAAATTCACATTTTAGGGATTTCATTCTGAATAACTAACTAAAGGAACCAATCCTGTCAAATTCAGGGATGAGACTTTCTGTTTCATTATTTTTCTACACTATCTGTTTCCAATTCAATAATAACGTGTAGAGATATACTGACAGATTAGTTTTCCACTCATTGACGCTACTACTTCAATAGGACCACGCTTGTACTTTGTTTACTCTACAAATCTTATCTTTCTTTGTCTTTTTTTCTCTTCCTTCAGGGCAGGAGAGCTTCAACTCTCGCTCCCTGGCCCTGCAGGCCCAGAAGAAGATCCTGAGTAAGATGGCGACCATGGTGGTGGCCAACATGCTGACAGACGACACCAGCAGCGAGATCCTGGACGAGCTCTACAAGGCAAGCCGGGAGTTCACCAAGAGCAAGAAGGAGGCCCACAAGATCATCAAGGACGTCATCAAGATCGCCCTGAAGATCGGCATCTTGTACCGCAACCACCAGTTCAGCCCAGACGAGCTGGACACGGTGGAGCGCTTCAAGAAGAAGATGAACCAGGCGGCCATGACGGCGGTGTCGTTCTACGAGGTGGAGTACACCTTCGACAGGAATATTCTGTCTGAGCTGCTGCTGGAGTGCAGGGACCTGCTTCACACCCTGGTCGAGCAGCACCTCACCGCTCGCTCGCATGCTCGCATCGACCACGTTTTCAACCATTTTGCCCACGGGGAGTTCCTGGCCGAGCTGTACGGGGATGGAGAGGAGTACAGACTCTCTCTGAGGAAGATCTGCAATGGCATCAACAAACTGCTGGACGAAGGAACGCTTTAACCTCTTGCACTTGACCTCTTTCACCTCGAGCTCTCTCTCCTCTCGCTCCTTTTCTCGCTGGTCTCTGCTGCCTCCTTCTATTTCCTTTTCACTCGCTCACCCCGACCGCTGCATCCACCACCTTCTTACTGCTCTCGTCTTCCTGTTTCTTCTGCATCCATTTTTATGGAGGTTGTTGTAACATCCTGCTGCTGTGGTTCAATGAGGGAATGTTTTTTTTTTCCTTTTTGTCTTTCCACTCAGTGGATCATCGCTGCACACTAGGACAGCCTGTTTCACCTTGTATGCATTATAGCATTCCAAGTCATACCCTCTGTGTGCAAAAGTGTACTGTACCAATGGCCAAAAAAACATACATATTTGGATATGGAAGATAATCAGTAGTAGTAATCAGTCTCTCTCTCTTTGTGTGTGTGTGTGTGTGGGAGTGTGTATGTGTGTGAACATGTGTTTGTATGGATTTCGCCTGAATAATGTTGTTTTGTGTTTGTACATAAGACCAACTATGACATGGTGTGTGTATTATGTATCTGTGTCAATCTTCTCCACAAGGGTGTAACACTTGTCTTTTATTAAAGATTTCTTTAAATCAGTTTTCTTGCAGTTCTTCTGACAACAGTAACTCCATGTAAACTGGTTTTAGGGAAGATGAGTCTCCTTCTTGTTGGCAGTTGTAGTAATAATTTTCTCTCATGACTCTCATGACTCACATCTTAGTCGATATGTAAAGGAAAGCAATGATTTGCCTGCCTATGAACTACCGGTACTTACACTCTAAGACAAATTTACTAAAATTAAAATAAATATTGTGCTGCCTATTTTCAAGGCCAAACGGTTACCACGGCTAAGAGGGAATGTATGGATTATAACTGAAGAATGAGTCACAAATGGTGCTTTAAGCTACTACTTTCCTGTCTATTTGATCCATGTACACACGAGGCATAAATATGCCAACACATATTTTAAAATGAGCAGGAAAGTCAGTGATTTGTCTTCTCTGGTTCATTAGATGCCCTCTGCTCTGTTCAGATCCCCCTGTCCAGGAAAACACATTACTGGTGGCTTGGTGCGACTCCAGCTGAATAATTTTGGCAGCCAGTGGAGAAGAAGTCCAGTTTTATGTCTCTGTCTCCTTGCAGAAACACAAAACAGACAGACCACCCACCCACTGAGCACCCATTTGAGCTCACATACTCACTATCAGACGGACGGACCAGATCGGGTCAGTTATGCAGCTTTAGTCTGGTCCTGCTATTGGACGAAATCTCCAGCTGGTTCCAGCATCAAACAGTCTGGACATGAGAGAGAGATAAAGTGTGTCAAGCACCTAATTTATAATGCTGATAAGTTCTAATTAAAGAACTGCAACATGAAAAGAAGACCACACAGACGCACACACGTGTATCTTCAGTTGTGGATTTCATTGCATGGGATTGTAGAGGCTGATATATTTTCTTTAGTTTGTCGTGTAAAAACACAAGTACATTCAGGAGTAGTAATCAGTCATTCACAAATGTAGTTTTGGTCAGAGAGTAATTACTATAATTATACCGTGTCAACTCAAAATAAACAAAATTTTCACTCTTAGGCAGGTTAAGCTTAGAAACAAGGGAAACTGCTTCCTGGCTCCATCCAAAATTTAAAAATAAGTCCTCCTACCAGCACGTCTAAAGCTCACTAATTAACATGTTATATCTCAGTTTTTGTGGTCTCCTTCCGTGGCTTTATATTTAATGCACAGAAATGAGAGTAGCATCAGTCTGTTTGGCAAGACAGCAAATTTTTCGACTTGTCAAAATGTCACTTTTCCTCCAAGCCCAGTTTAAACCCCAAGGAGCAAACTCAGGGGTTGAAAAATGAAGTTAATGCAAGAGTACCAAAAACTGTAGCTCCTCGAATTTGACTTTAAAAGTGAGTCAATTTCCAAATGGCTTGACTCACCAGGCTGTGGGTATAAGCCTGCTATTGGCCACTCATTTCAGCCGGATTGTTTCTAAAATCCACATTACTACTGGAAACAACCTCTGGGCAGCAATCTACCAAAATTAAAATTTCAAGATTTGCCAAAGATTTAGATCACACAGTAAGGCAGCTAGTTTTTTTGGTGGATTTTACATTCTTCGCTTACCTCCTTCCAAGATGACTTTGATTGATTAAAAGAAATACAAACAACTTCAGCATTTTCCCCCTATAGCAGGCTGATAATAAAGTGCAGGCAAACCATTTTGTACTACAGAATGGGATGGCTCAGAACCCCGTATTAAATGTTCAACACAGCAAAAATAAACATGTTTACAGCCTGGTACAAAAAAAAACTTTTGGTCTCCATTACTAATTTCCCTGTTTATGACAGCTGTACGGGACAACTCACCCATTCATAATGCATTAAGGCACAAAATTATTTATAACAAGGGCATGGCCACTTTGGTTGACAGGTGGTGCCATCATATGACAGAACATGACCCAGAGATGTTTGCAGCTCCACTAACCCTCCACCTCTTTGTTAATTTTTGGATTACCCAGAAGTAAGTAGGCTGCCAAGAGGGTGACAGCTGGAGCCTCCACACAGAGCTCCACAATTTGTCTTTAGGAAGCCTATGGGTGACTTCTATCTTTATGTACAGTGTCGTGCAAAAGTATTTGCCCCCCCTACAGAAATCTTCTATTTTTGCATATTTGTCAGACTTAAATGTTCCAGATCATCAAAAACTTTTGCAAGTGTTTAAACCTGATCTTTAAGGGGTAGTTTACCACATGAGTATTGCACTATTTCAACAAAAATGTGAAATAAAGAAGCAGCATGGCCCAAGATACACCCATTATCAGTGCACAGTATGATTCCAGCTTTAAAAATATTGTTTACTACAATTACAAGATTGCCTTTATTTTCATTGTATAGAATATACAACGAAATTGTGTATACTCCTCTAGTAAAGGTGCTTAACCCTCATTGACGAAGCTATTTTAGTGACTAATATGACCGAGTGGGGTCATTTATGACCCCATTGACTTTATATAGGAATACTTCTATATAAATGATTGTTTAGGGTTCTTCATATTTATTTCACTCTCTAATATATTTGTCCATCATCTAATGTAATAAGGTATGGAATTAGATTTTTTTTTTTTTTTTACAAAAAAGTAGCCACAAAACGTACACCAATAGAACCATCAGTGGGCATCAAGAATCTGTATCAATGCTTCTGCAGCTGTAAATCTTGCTATTCTAGTTGGCCATGCTTCCCTGCAAAACATAAAATATAATGATTAGAGTTGGCAAATGGGGCGCCCCAATAGCCTAATGTCGCATGATCCAAGTGCAGAGGCGTAGCAGCTGTCCCGGGTTCGATTCCAACCTCAGGTGTTTACCGCATGTCCTTCCCCACTCTCTCCTGTTTGCGAATTTATCCACCATCCTATCCAAGAGTTGGCAAATTACAACAGCATCTGAAGATATAATGTCAATAATCTCATAGATCTTCCCGGGGTCATAAGTGACCCCGCACAAGTTTGGATTATACTCGCCACGCAGATCGGCCGATCCTTGCAAAATTCTATGAACAAATGCAGGACAAATAGATTGACAAATTCATGGTAGGAAACTTTTTCTGATTAAAATTAGAAAAATATATCATAAATGACCCCACTTGGTCGCTTGAGGGTTAAAAGAGAGACACATACATTACAATCACTCATCATCATTCCAGAATACTACCAATGATGTGTCTTTTCTATAAACTGCAAAAATAACCAGCCAGTTTGTTTTAGAGTTGTACTCATGTAAAATGACCTATTATGGGTAAATCTGCTGAATTTTCCTTTAAACTTGAACAAAACCCAAAACAAGTCAATATTTCCTTACTATATATAAGGTGTAAAGTGGTTCCACCCGCACACAGCCCATAAACAAAACACAAAAAACAAAATATGTGCATCTTTTCAACGTGAGGGAGGGCTGGTGAAATAAAATGCCTTGCGGCTTAATGAAGCCCCCCCAAAAGAAAGATCAGAGGATAAAGAAGTCGTCGGCAGCATCATAACTTAATGTCAGCTGGTGAGAGGGAGGCCCATCTGTTGAAAACACCGCTGGGAGGTCACATGTTCGATTCCCATTGCAGGACATGTGACCTTTCAAAAGGTTCTGGAGGGACACAGGGAACTATGTACTGGAATGAAGGTGGTGCTTTTTAAAAATTTTAAATAGCATAGTTTAAAATGAAAAACCTAATTATGAAGCAGGATTTGGCAGCGTTAGTATATGTGTGGTGGCATGTTACCGTTAATTAAGTCTCATTAAAGGATTCTTTGTGCCTTCTCTCTTCACCCTCTGTTCCTCCACTGTGGATTTATGCGAATAAGAGGAGAGCATAGACCTCTAGTGGTGAAGTGACTCCTCACACACTGCTCCTCAATCAGTCCCAAAAACAACACAATCTATTAGAAATATGTTGCTCATTTCAACGTTCAGTGGGATTTTTATTATGTTACAGCAGTGTTTTTGTCTATCAAAATTGTTTTTCAAATGGGACAAAGAAAGCCCTTCAGATGGGACTGACCACAGAGAGAAATCTGAATTGAAGAAGAAATAATGTTAACACAATCGGTTGTTTGTCCCAAATAACCACAGGGTTTTCATGAGGAGTAAACTGACTAAATGAAGGGTTTTCCCTGCACACTGTTTTTAAAGGGCTGTAAATAGATAGCATCTAAAGCATCCCCCTCGTGGAATTTTTTACTGATATGCACAGTCTTTGAAGTCCTGACAGTTTTCCCCTGGGTCTGATATTAAGAGAGAAGTCATGTCCCTCCATTTCTGTCTTGTTCTCCAGAGAAACCCCCTGTTTAGACCTTCTCACAAAAGTCAGAGGGTATTTACAGACAGCACAAAAAGATAAATAAATACCATATCAACAGCTTGACCCATCACCTCAGCCTACAAACACCACCAGCGATGGTGATTCTAATATTTTTAGTTTACTTTTCCCAGATTTTAACCAACTTTCCATGTCAGCTCTGGTGCACATCACAAACATGTCAACTGTCAACTTCCCACAAATGTTAAATTAGGGTTTATGTTGGAGCTACTCAAAAGAAACTTTGATTGTAAACATCAAAGTACATTCAGAGGTCATAGAAAGTGAGACGTGAACAAAACTACATTTTATGGGCCTTATAAAATGCCTCGAGTGATGAAAGTTGCTGTTTGATATAAAGAATAAGTACAATAACTCTTTATATACAGTCTGAGCCAAGCTAGTTGGAGGTCAATTTGCATTGTGGGTAACGTAGGCACCAGGAATAAGGAATAAGAATTTGTAGGATAAAAAAGAAAATGTTGAGTGGAGTCTTAAATCAGTAGAGTACTCTTGTACTCAACTATAGATGAGACTTTTTCAAATTGTCTACATGTCAAACATGTCAAATTTGACCCTGCCAGTAGCATTTTCTTGTCTCAAAGATTAAAACATGCAACTTTAAGTACACATGGTCGGTACAGTGAAACCGCAAATGGCTCATTTAACATGTCTAATAGCATTGTTAGGCAGCAGTGTTAGGGTCATGAAGTCTACTATGGTCAAACATGACAAAAACAAAAAGATTTTTAAACCTCTAACTCCAAAACCAGAAAATCTTGGAACCTGGCTGCAGGATTTTCAGCAAGAAAAGTATTTCCTGGCTTGCAGTGGTCCAGTTCATGTTCGGTTAAGCCCAACCAAATGTATTTGGATGAGGTTTAAGTCAGGGCTCTTTCAAAATCAAGTTTCCCCATACCAAAATGGGAAAATCATGAAACATGAACAGGCCTTCCTCTCCAATCTGTTGCTACAACGAAAGAAGCTATGCGGACAGGGTGTCTAGTTTGCAGGGAACATTCCCACAACATTGTCCAGCATTCCCTACAAATTCTAATAATGTTTTAAAGAAATACTTTAATGTTCACAGAAAGTTTTAGGGATGTTTATTATTCAAATAATGTTTCTATAAGGTAAATGTTGAGCAGGACATAACGTTTTAACTGCAACATTCAGAGGATGTTTTAAAGATGTTGTCAGGACCACAGATTACAGTATATGATAACATGTTTTTAAAATGTAATGTAAAAACACATGCTATACCTGGGAGACGGAGCGCCCAGGATAGAGAACACAGTGCTCTGGTTGGTATGTACAATTTAAAAATCCGCAATACAGTGAGACCGCGAAAAGTGAACCGCGATATGGCGAGGGATTACTGTATTATCAAAGGTAGAACATTTTGCTTGCAATATTCTGAGGAAGCTTTGGGGATGTTGGCGAGGGAACACATTACAGAACTTTCTTCCATAAAACATTCTCACAATGATGCATTCTGAGAAAGCCATAGATGACCATCAGACCCTGAGCCCAGGAGACTTGACGTAAAAGATGATGATGATGATGATGATGATGATGATACATGATAACAAAAGGAAGGACATTCTCAATGCAACATTCATTTTAAGAGAATTTTTTATATTTTTTTAATCCTTAAACAAATTAAATCAACCTGTCTTAGCTCTTTGTCTGCTTAGGCTGTATTACAAAATTAATATTCTTTACAGTTATGGAAGTGTCTTTATTGTAATGTAAATCTGTTCAATAGCTGCATTTACATTTATTTTACTGTGTGTGCCTATGTTCCCACAGCCCTATGTTCCCACAAGATTTTTTTTTGAGAAATAATAATTTTCTAAAGATAAAAACAGTGTTTTCGTGTAAATGAGAGGCCAAACCCTGGGGGAAAATCTGCATTTTCCCTTCGTGTAAATGGGATCTTAGAAATGTGAGACGTGGGAACATAGGGCTGTGGGAACAGAGGGCTGTGGGAACATAGGGCTGTGGACTAACCCCATTAAACGGAACAAGTGCTGCTTCATTTCAGTAAACACAGCAGCAGCCAGTAAATGTGGGCGGACAGTCGCTGCTGTCCTTGCTCGAGGTCAGCCCTATGTTCCCACAACCCAATGGTGCCACAACCCTGTGTTTTTTAAAATTTGTTTTTTTCACTGAAAATTTTTAAAATTAGGCCCTATGTTCCCACATGTCTCACATTTCTAAGACCCCGTTTACACAAGGGAAAACGCAGATACGTCCACGCGGGTTGGCCTCTTATTTACACGAAAACCCTGTTTTCATCTTAAGAAAACGATTATTTCTAAAAAAAAAATATATATATATATATAAAAAATCGTAGAAATGTGGGGACATAGACTGGGTCACGCCAGCCGTCTCTCGTTTTCGCGTGGTCAAGTCAGCCGCTCCAACATTTTGAGTGCGCCCTTATTACAGACTTTATGGCAAACGCACAGAAACAAGTGGGAAAGTCAGCGCTAACTTACAAGAGCGTGTGGGAACTTCCGGTTTTCAAAATAAAATAGGGGTGTTAAATGTAGATTATTAAGATATATATTTTTTTAAATATGAGAACTACATTACAAATATAATGCTCATATTTACAGTATAAATTACATTTAAAAAAAATATTTAAAAAAATACTGAATGTGTCCAAATGCAATAAAAAGAAGTGTGTGTCATAGAGCAGGCTTAGATCTACTGTCCTACACTGATTCTGAGCCAATAGGTCACATGACCTGGGAGTTATTGAGCTCTAATGCTCATATTTACAGTAAAATGTATGCATTAAAAATTCATTAAAAAAATATTGTGTTCAAATGCATTAAAAACAGGTGTGTGTCATATAGCAAGCTTAGCTCTACCATCCTGTGTTGATTCTGAGCTAAAAGGTCACATGACCAGGGAGCTAATGAGCTATAACGCTCATATTTACAGTATAAAATATATTAAAAATTAATTAAAAAAAATACAAAATGTGTTCAAATGCAATAAAAAAAACAGGTGTGTGTCAAATAGCAGGCTTAGATCTACTGTCCTACACTGATTTTTGGCCAAAAGGTCATATGACCTGGGAGCTATTGAGCTATACTGGTAGCTATTGAGCTATAATGGTCATATTTACATTATGACTAAATTCATAAAAATTATTAAATGTGTTCATCTTGGCTCTTCTTTTTTCTACCTTTCTTCAATCGACCCATCACTGAACTCATACCTTTGCCATGCGTCTTTTCACTCAACCGGATGTTCTGGAGATTAAGCGGCACTTGCGTCATGGCCTGAGTCTATTGGCTACTGAGGCACCCTTTTTTCGTTTACTTATTATAGGTTATGCACTGAAATGGATTTTTAGTTCTGAGAATCTTTTTCACATTTGAAATACTTTTATGTTTTTTTTTTAATGGATTTTTAATGTAGGCTATGTCAAAATGTAGCTATATAGCTCAATAACTACCATGCCATGTGAGCATTGACTCAGAATCAGAATAGGACAGTGGAGCTAAGCTTGCTCAATGACAAATGCCTCTTTTTATTGTATTTGAACACAATTAATATTTTTTATGAATTTGTAATATATTTTACACTGTAAATATGAGCATTATAATTCAATAACTCCCAGGTCATGTGACCTTTTGGCTCAAGATCAACACATGATGGTAGAGCTAAGCTTGCTCTATGACACACACCTTTTATTGCATTTGAACACACTTAATATTTTTTATGAATTTTTAATATATTTTATACTGTAAATATGAGCATTATAGCTCAATAACTCCCAGGTCATGTGACTTTTTGGCCAAAAATCAGTGTAGGACAGTAGATCTAAGCCTGCTCTATGACACACCCTTTTTTTTATTGCATTTGGAAACATTTAGTATTTTTTATGAATTATTTAATTATTTTATACCGTAAATATGAGCATTATATTTTTAATGTGGTTCTCATATTTAAAAAAAAAAATAAAAAATCTAAATAGCCTACATTTAACATCCCCATTTTATTTTTGAAAACCGGAAGTTCCCACACGCTCTAGTGTTAGCGCTAGCTTTCCCACTTGTTTCTGTGCGTTTGCCATAAAGTCAGTAATAAGGGCGAACTTAAAATGTTGGAGCGGCTAGTTTGACCACGCGAAAACGAGAAACGGCTGGCGTGACCGAGTTGGACATAGGACTGTGGGAACATAGGCACGCTGCTACTAGCAACGTTAGCCTCCAAAAGTCGAGCTAAACTCTACAGGTAAGTGTTAAAGTCACCTTAGTTCATTACCTCAATGTACCACATTACAGTAAAACAACACACTTCAGTCTAGTTACATGAAACACAACACAAACATCGTTAGCTTAATGCTGCTGTTAGCTTAATGAGGCGACGACTGATCAGCTAGCTTAGTTAGCAGGTGCATCACTAATTCACGTTAAAGGTAATATTTACTAGATTGTCAATACACACAAAAATAGTATAAAATAGAGTTGCACTGCACACATTATGTGACACTAAAGTTGTATATAAAGTGTATTAAAACCCGCACCTTTACTTACCGAACTGACTGTCGAAGTCCTTTCAGCATCTGCTGGTACAATCAGCCGAAGGTCCGAATTACGGTGAAAAACTGGTTAAAACAAGTCAACGAACCGTAAAACTGTATGTGGATAATGTGCTGATACTCCACCGATAACTCCAAATAACGACAAAGAGTTTACTGTATGAGAGGTAAATCCAAAGGATGATGAGACTCGAGTTCACGGTGAATGATCGTCCAGACGACCTGTCAATCATTCCAGACCAGGCTGTCAATCAAGTAGCCACGCCCCCTAACTTGACTACAACTTTGACGCTTTATATAAAATTCAATATTGAATTATTTTCAAATTAACCACCTGAATTCTGTGTTTGACCAGGAAAACTAACGAAAACCATCCTGACCTGTAGAAAAACTGTTCTTATCTGTGTTTGGAGCTTTTTGGAGACAGCCCCTGTCGGCTTTAGTGGTATTGCAGGTTTTTGACTTCCGGGTTGGCTTCATGTTGTGCCAAAACGTGATCTGACTGTCCACAAAAGCAATTGTCCTCATGTCTCTGCATAATTTTACCTCCTCTGTGTTCTACATGAACCAATAATCAGTATTGTTTATCAGTTGTAATAGCTTTAAAGTATCAGTTCAACTTGTTTAATGCCATTTTCCACTTGCCAAAAAGTGACTTTAGCACCTACATTGTGACTGAAATGTTGATAATGCATCAAAATGACTTAATTTTACTCATTGTTGATTAATCTGTTGATTATTTTCTGGATTAATTCATTCAATCCTTTGGTTTGTATAATCTCACAAAATGGTGAAATATGTCAGACTCTCTCAAAGCTTAAGATGGAGTCCTCATATGTCTTGTTTTCTCCACAACCCAAGAGACTCAGTTTACTGTCATAAAGAATGAAATAA